>VCJN01002217.1:0-213857 GCA_006384855.1 Tetraselmis striata | reverse complement strand
TAAGAGGAGAGGAGGAGGAGGAGGAGGACAGTGAGGAAGAGGAGGAGGAGGCCAAGGACGGGCGGCTGGGGAGGGGCGACATCCCGGACACGCAGGAGGGTCTGAATGATGCCATCCGCAAGGCTGGGGAGATCAAGGTGCGGAAGGCGCACTGAATGCTTCGCGCGGCACCCCGTCCAAGCCGCCACATGCCTCCCAATGGGCAGAACACTAAGAAAGGGCACCGAAGCACCCTCGATAAGTCTCGGGCCATTCCAATGATGGCGTGCAAGCTGGCCTCATCGCACCAACAGTGACTCCTGCAGGCCCCCAAAAGACAGCCCCTCACCACCTTGGCCCGCGTAAAGTCCGCCTCCGACGTGCTTGCGGACTGGCCTCCGCCACACAGAGGGCGGCAGAGGGGGAGAGGCTCTGCTCCGCCCCCTTCCCACCCCCTGCACCCTCCCTCACGTGGCCACTGCTGCCTGTGCCTGCGGGACAGAGTGCCAAGATGAAGGCAGACCCGCGGCGGCGCGAGTGGGAGGCGGCGCCCATCTGGATGCGGTGCACCTGCGCGGAGAGGGGGAGCTCGGGGAGGCGCGCCAGCTGCCGTTTGAGGGCAAGCTGGAGAAGGCCAAGGAGTGGCGGGAGCAGGCGAACGATCTGTTCAAGCAGGTGCGCGGACGGGCTCTGTGGGTTGCCAGGGTGTACCTGTTGGCCTCACAATGCACATGTTACGGCCCGTATTTGGGCACACCTCGTACGCAAACGAACCTCAGGAGGCTGGCGCGGTGATGAGAATACTGCGAATAAGAACCCGCTCTGCCTTGGAGATGTCAAATGTAGACGATACTGTAGCGGAAGTATAGCGAATGTTCTAATAGGATGCATGCAACCCAATTCGAGGCTTATGGTAGGGGTTCTTTTAGGTGCGACGGCCCCTGAATCACATAGGGCAAATATAGCAGGGTCTAGGATTAGGGTCTAGTATCAGGGTTTTCGTTAGTTTAGGATTGGGGTTTACGTAGTGTAAAACAAATTCTGTTGTGGATTGGGGGTTTTGTATGGAGACCGCGCGCAACATGGTCTTACCACACCGATGCTAGTCCGACGCTAGCCAGCGACCACCTGGGTGGGCATACCCGTGCGGTTCGCGAGGCCCGTGCGCTACTGACCCGGCCCTCTTGCTGGTGGTTACGCTCGATGGGCGGCCTAATGCCGGTTTCCCAAGGTTATCATGTTGGACCTGTGGGGCATCAATGTGGTCGTCGCAGTGCAGTGGCTCAACGGGCTCGCACTTAGGGTTGCTGACGTGGCATGATGCTGCCCCCTCCCCCCTTCCCTCGGGGCACTTCCACGCCCTCTTGCCTTAGGGCAACAACGAGACTGCCATCAGCCTGTACGGCAAGTCGCTGGGAATTTTCCTGTGGTTCAAGCGCGGTGAGGCGGAGCACCGAGAACGTGAAGCTGATTGATGAAATGGAGGCCCTGCATGGGCCGACAGGCATCAGGTCCCCCCCGGCCAATCCCCCCCCCCCCCCCCGCCTCCTGCGCGCGGCTACCCGGACACGGGTGGTAGTCACCAGCAACTCACATGAATTTGACACGACTTCCGAGTTGGCGCATGACAATGACGCCACTGCTCCGCTGCACGCATGGCGGCGCCCCACGCCAGGCAGTGGACGTGGTGACCAAGGCGCTTATCAACATTGCGGCGTGCCTCACCAAGATGAGCAACTGGAAGGGAGGATCATCTATGCGTGCGGGTGAGCGCATCTCCCTTTCTGAAGGGTGCTAGCGCCTCTTCCCTTAAGGGTTGTAACATATTTTGTTATATGTTTGTGTAAGGTTGTGGTTGGGGGCGAAAGCGGCGCTTTCCTATAGGTAATCTCGTCTGGGTGCGCGCATTATCTAAATAAGTTGAAAGACTGCATTAAACTGAAACTGGGGTTGGCCCTTCCATAGACGATTCAGGCACACCAAGTGTGAATCCCAAAATTTGAGCTGATTTCCAGCGGGCTTGAATAAATAACAAACACACCAATATTAGTCAAGGTATGGCATGGATAATCAGCAATAACGAATAAAAAGGATTCAAAAATGAGTGATGGTACGGGATCTGGATCTTACACTGGGGCAGCTTGGTCCATACCTGCAATTACCCCCGCTCCTTTCTCGCCCCTCTTGCCAGGCCTGACCTGCAGTGCCGCATTGTGCCCTCCCAGGAAAGCGCTGGAGTAACAGCCGCGCAGCGTGAAAGCGCTGTACCGCCGGGCACATGCCTACCGGGTGAGGCCGCCTCCCGCTCGCCACTGTCCCACCAATTGCTTAAAGCAGTCGCTCCTGTCCAGGCAGAGGGCCCGTCCGGGCATGCGGCAAGCTAATGCACATCCCCCCCACCCCCCCCCACACTCCACCACCGGCTCCCCCCTAGGCGGACAACTCTGGCCTACATGCTGGAGCTGGCCGTGGAAGGTGATCCTGAAAGGCGCGCGCTGGCCGATCGGACCCACGCGAGCACCGACGGTGAAGCGCGCCTACCGCTCAGTTTGCAAGCGGAAGCTGAAGGGAGCAAGGAAACATAGGTGCGCCCTCCAGCCCGCGCACGAGTTGGCGGCTGTCGCGCCTACGAGGTCCCCCCCCCCATGACCCACTCAACGCGCTGCCCTGGTTCGTCCTGACAGGAAGGACGGGGAAGACGTTTGGGGAAATGTTTTCGCGCGGCGATTCTCTACACGGGCTGGAGGAGGTGGAGGAACGATGAAGAAGGGAGGGGGCCGGCCTCTGGCACTGTTATTGGGCGAAATGGACCGGAGGCATCCAAGGCTCTGGTACCCTCCCCCCTTCCCCCTTCCCCACCTCTCCCATTTGTGATAAGATCCTCGTTGGAGTTTCACATAAGATCACGGTGGTTTGTTTTCCCGGCGTATCTTTGATCCTACCCGCACCTTAATGCCCCCCTGATATTCCCTCACCAATTGCAACAGTGAGTAACGCTTGGATCCTCACCACCACCACCACCACCACCACCACCACCACTGGCCCGGGGCAGGCGCCAACACCTCGATGCCGCACCGGCCGGAGCAGCTCCATCGTTGAGCTGTCCTTATTCACCCTCTAACCGATACATGTAGCTTGCCAGCATGTGGGCCAATTTACATATTCTGTCTGTTCTAACCAGTGACCCTCCGCGTGCACATGTACGCGCACCAGCACACGCCGCTTCGATGTGCACTGCCTGCAATTCTAAAGTACATGGCTTGGAACACATGGTACTTACGACGGAACACAGGCAGGCACGCAGTTTATCTTTAATTAATGGTTTAGTAGACATACTCGGCTACAGTTTGTTTGTGATGGACACAAAAACCATATTGAACACGTGTCTTGTTTTAGGAAAGTGCGAATTGTAAACGGCGGCAAGCATGGGGGTGGCCCGGGAGCAAGCCCCTCTGAGGTGACTCGGATGTGCTTGCGCGCAGGCGAAGCAGATGGGCATCGACTTGAACGACCCCAGGTGAGCCGCTGCCCGGCTGGCCGCTGGCGCTCTGCCCGGGAGGTGGCAGACTGCCCTCACGCTACCGTACTACCAGTCCATCCATCATGCCTGCTGTCTGCTACCTGCTGCCTGGTGGGGCAGTCTCTCCCTGCCCTACTCGCCTGCTCATTCATCCCAGGCACCCGACCGCTCATCCAGTCACGGTTTCACGCATCCTGTCAACATGTTATCACGGACGGCGAGCACCTTTCGGTCTGCCCGGCTGGGGGATTCCATGGGATCTTCCTCCCGCGATGATTTCCGGTCTGCTCCTCAAAAAAAAGCTGATTTGGTTGATACTTAATATACTTGCAATCGGTTGTGATATCCCAAAGTCGCCAATTTAGATACTCGGTGATCATTCACCGGCTAACCACAACCAACTTCCGGTATTAACAGTACCGGCCATTGACCAACTAATGTTTGTACATGTATGCTGAATGACATAAACTGCAGGTATTCATACTATTGATAAGATCATGTATGTATGAAAAAGGGATGACATAACAAGCTATATGTTTATTGGCGTCATTCAAGTGCCGTAGCGTGTGGTTATTCCTGCCGATGTCTGTACAAGCAGTCACCACTCCTGGCAGACATCCCGGTCAGTTTCGACTTCCGTACATCGCGCACCGATCAGAGGGTCATACCCTCCGCAGCATTGATGACCGATTTGGCGGCACGCACGTTGTACGTACAGTAGTGTTAATACTCGCCGGTTTAGAGCTCACCACACCTCAAGACCCGGGCTTCTGGTGGGGGTGGGAGTCTCCTGGACGTCCAGTAAGCCACTGGTTAATAACCACACCTGACAGTGTATCCGGTCATTAGCAGCTGTTAGCCCCCCTCCTGCTGATGGAAGTCGCCGGCGACACCGCAGCTATACTTGATGTATTTACAGCTCCTCACGCGCACTCGCAAAATCAGTTGATTGGGTTTGCGTGTCACAAGAAATGTGAATCGTTTTGCACCATCAAACTGCGACTATATTGCTATATCCGTGATGCATTCCAATAGATGTCTAAATGCATGCAGTTTTCCTCTCCTTACCCGGCAGGGGGCGGAGCGGGAGGGGGGGGGGGGGGGGTCAGTACTGTGTTTTGCGCACCCAGCGTGGTCACCGAGAATGTGACATCGCGCCGCTATCCCTATGCTTGGCAACAGCTCACCTGCGCACCGCCCCGTCCACCCGTACCGCATCCTCCGTTGCTTGCACTCGCTCCACCAGCCTGGCTACCCTAGACCCTCATGCGATGTTCCGGTGCGATCATGCGTGGTGTGTAGGGTTCGCGCCGAGTTGGCGCGCCTGGAGGCCGCAAAGAAGGCGAAGGACGCGAGCGGGGGCGCCGGCGCGGGCGCAGCCGAGCCCGGGAGCAGCACTGGTGGATCAAGGCGACGCTGAAGTACAAGTGGGTGGTGTACTTCCTCATCGCGCTGCACATCACGTGGCGCATGTGGGTGGCGATCTCCAGCCTGCCGGTGCACCGGGCGCAGCTGGCGCGTGAGGTGGGAGGCAACAGCATGTGGGACGGCGCCAATGCGTCGACGATGTCCGGCATGGCCCGCTCCGGAGACGCCTTCGACGAGCTGTAGGCGGACGGCGCCTAAGTAGAAGCACGTGACCCTGCCGCGCAGCCCCTCTCGCGGCGGCGTGCTTCCCTTGTAATGCCGCTCGAAGACTGTTGCTCTAGTGGCTTTAATGTAATATATTGGACAATCGCCCTGCGTGGGCGGTCCACAGTACATCGAGCCTGCCGGCGGGTTGAACTCACCGCACTAAGTCCTACCGCCGTGCCCACACTTGTGCGGCCCGCCGTCCGTGATGTCGCGTAGTTTTATCAGGCGTAACACCTTGATGGGACGTGTGCAGCACAGACCAACACCGACTGGCCGTCATGCCTTGCGGTCTGCACCTGCTCTGCATCGTTTGTTGCGACTCCGCACGGTGGGCAAGTGTTGCTGCGGCGGAAGGTAAGCTTAGGTCCGCTATGGCAATCACATGCGCTTCATGCCCGTGTCGAATAAGGAAGATGGTTATATTGGCGGCTAAAAGCAACGCATAGGCAGAAATGTAATAGGATGCCTTTTTAATATAAATAATTCTTCATCAAGGATTCTGCTTGATGTAAATAGGATAATGACAAACACATAAATCAGTTTGCCAGATTTTATGCTCCTCATCAGTAAGACAGGAATGGCCACTTCTGGGTTTATTGCTTGCCGCGGGGGGGGGGGGGGGGGGGGGGGGGTTGGAAGGGGGAGTCTCAGTTGGACAATCGTCACGTTTATATGTGTTTGCATGCTGATGCGCTGTCTAATTAGAATTGCAGCAGCGGGGCACGATCCGCCCAGGCAATGTCTGTCAGACATATTGCTTACCTCTACCTTGCATTGGCCATTAGGCGGGTACAATGTACAGCGAGCAACAGTAAATGCATGAAGGTATGGAAAAACGGCATGCTTTTGCAGGTAACTATGCTGGTATCTTTACCCCTACCTTCACTCATAATAGTAAGAGCTTGGGTCCTACATGCTGCCCGTAGCGAGTACCTGCGGCCTGGATTCCCCTTGAAATATGCATCTTAATATTATCATGTAGTTCATAAATGTATATATTATTCATCATGCAGTTTATGTAGTTCAAATGTATATATATACTACCGTCTGTACCGTTGATGCTCAGTCCCCTGAGTACCTGCCACGTGACACAGACTGTCTGTGGTGCCTATGTTGTGTACACACTCCGCTAGGGGTACAGCCAGGCACCCAGTCGCGGTCGGGTGATGCCCTTTAGCAACCCCAGACCTCCTGGCTCGGCGCGTTTAACCATATCATAGTACCGCCATTCCACATAGTCACTACTACATACCGTCGATGAATAATCTACTCGTACCCTGCAAAGTATATATGTAAATATATTTACGCACAGCATTAGAGCACATCTGTACTATCTCCAATATGTAGCGACCTTTTACGCCCACTTTGATAACACACCCATACGCTGGATTTCAAAGTTGAGTCTGGTTTTGCCAAAAGAATGCGCAGGCTGTTTTACACGGTCAAGAGCCGAAATTGGCAAGATGGTTTAGCGAAAGCGTGGAGGGAAAACGGAGTCAGGGGGGGCGCTGCGTGGAACGCAGCGAAAACTGGAAGATGGCAGGCTCAGCTGTTCTGGCTGCTTTTATGTCTACTCGTGCTGCACCCAACAAGGGCGCAACGACAGGTGCCTAGTTCCCGTACCACTGAGCAGCACTTGTAGCTAAAAAGCGGTTAGGTCAAGGATGGAAACCCCATAAACTAGTTTAGATCATTTCAAAGTTGAGTCTGGTTTTGCCAGTCTTGAGCGAACGTAGAGAGCGGTAGATTGACGGAGAAGGGGTAGCGCCAAGTCATGAAGGAGGCACTGGGAAGGCCACCGCTGCGGAGTCCTGTTGGACTTGGAAGTGGCGGAGGGGGGCGATGTGTCCAAAGAAGAACCACGCGCCAGGAGAAGGAAGAACGTTGGGGTCGATGTAGTCCAGAACGACATCAGAGTTAGTGGCCCAACCGCCTTGGTAGCGGATGTGGGACAGTGGCGCTCCGATGGCGTTTGCTGCAGAGGCTGCGCCCTTGCGTAGGCTGTGTGAAGTCCAGGAAGTGCCAGCAGGGGGGGCAGCGTTGACTAGGTTGACTGCTGTGGACAGCCAGTCTGACATCGTAGCCGCAGTCCAAGGTTTTGACTGCTCAGCCACATTGACAGCCCAGAAGTTGGAGGCAGCCAAGCCAACAGTACCCAGGGGGACAGACTGGACGTTGTCGATGAAGTAGCGCAAGAGACGTGCCACTCGAGGGTGCTCGGACACTGGAAGGAGAAGTACGCGCAGGTCGTCGGGTCCCCGCCGGCCAGCGCGACCCTTCTCGCGGTAGATCTGCAAGGTGATGTTGTAGGTGTCGACATGCACATCTTGCACTCGACAGGAGACGCCAGTAAGGCCCCTGGCAAAGAACAGGAAGTTGACAACCGAGGCCAAGAGGGCTCGGTAGTCGAGGTGGGACTCGGGGTAAGGAGCAGACACAATTAGCTCGGCTTTTGAGACGAAGCGGTAAGCCACATCCGCAGGCAGAGGGACACGTAAAGGGGCAGCGTCTAATCGGCGCTGACGCAACATTAACCCACGTCGTGCCGAAGTAAGGTGTAGGCTGTCCTTGGCGATCGGGACGAGGTTGTGCAGCTCGAAGAAGGTGTTGATGGCAGACAGGTAGGGCTGCAGCGACTTAGCTGCGATGTGCCCTCGCTCCCCGATCCAGGCAACGTACCGAACAACAGTAGCAGTAGTCGCTTCCAGCGGGCTGATGTTCTCGGAGTCGTGGCAGAACTCAGCGAACTGAGACAACCTGCCGGCGTAGCTCTTGAGGGTCTGAGCGCTGAGGGAGCTGGAGAGCAGGTCGAGCGTCCGCTGGCCTAGCTCGTCTGAGCCGAACGCGTCCTGTAGTCGAGATCGCAGTGACGCAGCCCACGGAGCGATAGCTGCGGGCTCGTCAATTACGTAAGTGCGTCGTTTTACTGACAGAGTTCCACCGGCACGGCCACTGTTCGCAAAGTACTCGGCAGCAACAGTTAGGTTCCCGGCGGTTGGCCGGTAGTTGCTGGACGGGTTTGCAGTAGCTCCAGTACGGGTTTGCGGGGCTAGGTTCAGGTAAGAGGGCCGCCCCGCGCGCCCTTCGCGCTCATAGCGCCTGTCACGTGCGTAACGTACACGCGCGAAACTTGGTCGTTGCGAACCGGTTGTAACACGTAGTGTAACAACCGACGAACGCAATGGGGTTGTAAGAAAGGCGGATGGTTGAGCCGCCATGTGCAGGCGTGCGGATGGTTGAGCCGCACTCGGCTGTAGCTGCAAGAAGCGCCGCACCGAGGAAGGTCTAAATGAAGTCTGTAAGGTGGGGGGGTCAGGTCCTGACACAGGGCGCTCATCCCGCCGTTGAGCTGCAAGGGTGCGTTTTGCGGCGGTCACCGAAAGGTGGCCTCGCAAGGCTCCTGCAGCTCCGACGAAAGGCGCCCCACACCGTCACTCGTGCTCACCTTCGCGGCCACGTCCACGTCCACCGCCACGCCCTCGTCCGCGCCCGCGCCCTGCAGCTGCAGCCGCCACTCGAGAAGTAGCGGTCGCCTTGGCGCTGCTGGCAACGGTCGCCTCGAAGACACGACGCTCGTAGTCCCGCATGAGATCTCCAAAGATCGCGGAACCCAGGTGCTCCGAAGAAGGCTGAAAATGCTGGGCTCGCAGCACATCCAGAACACCTTGGTCACCATGCACACGCTTGATCTCATTTAGCCTCCGCAGGAAGGCCAAACGAAACCGAAACACCTTGTCGATGGCCTCGGCGTGGTTCCGAGCTCTCGCGAGGTAGGGGGTGAAGTCCTGGTTGGTGGAAGGGACGTAGGGCAGTAGCTCGTCGAGCGCCACGAAAAGAGCGGCCATGTGGGCCCCGAAACACGACATCCACAAGTACTCCTCCTGGGCCGGCAGACGCCGGTCATCCTGCTTGAGGTACTCGTTCGTTAGGTCGGTGCTCAAAGGGAAAAGTCCAGGCACTCGGCTGACCGGTCGAACGGCCTCGTAACCAGACTCTGCTCTCTGCAGTAGCTCTGGCACCGCGAGGTAATCATCCTCGGCACTCACGGATTTTGCTCCGACACGGCCGCTCTGGGCTAGCTCTAGCAAGTCGGGGCGCTCTGCGGCTCCCCCGCTGCCTGTCGGCTGTCCCGCGAAGCGCTGCCCTGAGCCGGAGCCATGTGCCCCTTCTCCATCAACAACGCGATCACGAGCCGTCAATTGTGCCACGGCTGTAGCCAATGCACGCACATCTGCTTGCAACGACTTGAGCGTCGGCTCAACGACGGGTTCTTCTCCATCTGACATAGTAACGCACGGACGTACGGACGCGAATATCACACTCGGATGGCGAGCCGGGTGTGGTCTTGAACAACATGGGGTGACCTTGCTCGCAACGGGTTACGAGACAGTTTTTACGTCGCTGCGTGGAACGCAGCGAAAACTGGAAGATGGCAGGCTCAGCTGTTCTGGCTGCTTTTATGTCTACTCGTGCTGCACCCAACAAGGGCGCAACAACAGTTACTAGTTCCCGTACCACTGAGCAGCACTTGTAGCTAAAAAGCGGTTAGGTCAAGGATGGAAACCCCATAAACTAGTTTAGATCATAAAAATTCCGGACCATCAGCTCTTCGCGTCTAATTGCTGACTCGGCGTGCCCCGGCAGCGTTTTCCGGGGCAGGTGACATCAGGTACCTGTAGCCAGTAAAGAGCCTTTTGTCGCGCTCAATATTCGCGCGAAGTTATTTTCGCATTCTGGCATGCCGTTACATGTACGGTACGTTACTGCGAACCGGCGCTGCCGCTTGCCTATCTTCATGCTCTGTAGGGTTCGTCCGTCGCACCGTCAGTCACGAAGGGCGCACATTAGCCGATCGCCATACGCTGGTGCCAGAGCGGCCAAGGGGTCGGCACAGTAACGACTACTCCAATAACAGGAAGCATTCGCTACGGCCAGCGAGCGTATACTGGCACACGGTGGTGCTCCCCGCAATTCTCCAACGAGGGCTAGCTGCGGAGTCAGCCTCATGTTGCGCCTGGCCGCCGCGCGTTGCCCCGTTGTTGCTCCATCGCCGGCCGGCGCCGCTGCTCCGCTCGCTGCCGTGCTGAGGCTCGCAACAGCGACCACACAGCGCGAGCTGTCCACAAACACTTCCCCGCCCACCCTGTGCAACGCTGACACTGCAGCACGCGGCGAGGCCCAGGGTCAGCAAGCGGAGCTCCCCGCTATCACGCCAGTGTCGCTGCGCGGTAAGGGCCATCTCCCCGCAGCATCGTTATCGTTTTCTTACAGGTCCAACTGCGCGGCGGTAACATCAATCATATGCGTGGGTAGTGAAGCCGCATTCGTATTTACTAAGCCAATTCTGGCATCGACCACCTGATCCGATCTCGCTCTCCGAATGTAGCTGGGGATTTCCTCCACTCTGACCCTGTGCGCCACGCACTATCCATGCAGGTCTACATCGCTACGTGTCACAGCCCCGACATGTGGACGCTGTGATCGCGAGCCGCTTCCTGCGGCACGAGCTGCCGCTCCGCCTGCGTCACCAGGACGCGAGCCTGGCGCGTCTGAGCGGCAACACGGCGCAGCTGGAACGAATGCTGCGGCCGACGCTTGAGAGGTGGGATGCCATGGGCAGATGCCCAATGTTCAAGTCAGCTAACGCGTTTACGATTGAGCAGGCGTAGGTCTCCCCGGATATGGGATGGCACGGCATAATGAACGCAGTACTCATCGATTCTATCTGTGGGATCAATCACACACCACGATGCCAGCACCCAATAGCAGCAGTGCTCGGGTGGTGCCCCATCCGCTAATTGCCCCCCCTGTCCGCCACTCAGGCATGGTGCTATCTCGCAGAGGCTTGCCTCCGTTGAGCTCCCAGATGGGCAAAGCATGGTCAAGAGGGTGCCAACGCTCCACGAGTGTGCGTGGCAGCAGACGCAGGCGTTTGCAGCGGAGCTGAGGGCCGGGTCGGATGAGCTCGAGAAGGATGTGGCTCGCTTGGTGGGCGAGGGGCAGCGCCTGGTGGAGCAGGGGGGGCACAGCAGGGAGGTGGACCGCTGCATGGACGCGGTCCACTGTGATATGGTGGCGTGGCGGCTGCTGGTCAGCGAGCACCTCAAGGCTGTGGACGTTCTGGCTGGCCCGCCGAAGAACAGCGTGGAGCAGCGGATGTGGTCGGCCCGGGTGCGGACAACTGTGGACCCGGAGTGCAACGTGCTGGCCTGCCTGCGCAACGTAGCAGAGGACTGCCGGGCGTTCTGCATCGAGAAGAACAGCAACAGCCCGGACGTGTCCGTCACCGGCGACCCCGACATTCACGCCTGCCTAATCGAGCCGCATTTTGCCTTTGTGGTGACGGAATTGCTGAAGAATGCGATGCAGCCGCTGCTGGACCGCTTTGGGGCCTGGGATGTGGACGAGGCGCCGCCCATTGAGGTCTGCCTGCGACGCTCACATGTGAAGGCGGGGCACTTTGAGGTGACTGTGACTGATCGTGGTGGCGGGATACCCAAGCAGAAGATGGACTCGCTGTTCCATTGGTTCTCGACCTCAGCCGACCGGCACGAGGCTGACAACTTCGGGTATTCGCGGAATCATGGCGCGCAGTTCACTGGCATCGGTGTCGGTGTGAACATGACGCGGCTGTACTGCCGCGTGATGGGCGGCGGCGTGGATTGGCAGTCAGAGGAGGCGCATGATGGCGGCACAACAGCGACGGTGTGGCTGCCCGTGCACGGCCACCGCATTTAGCGGCGTGCCGCCCTCACAAATCAACAGCTCCGCAGCTGCGCAGTTTACGGCCCGCCTGGATGGGAGAATAACGCTGCTGCGCGGCGATGCCTCAATGCATATATTACAATAGCAGTCTTATTGTTGTATGGGATGTGCAGAGTAGTTTGGTGCCGGCGCCGGCACGTCACTGAGAAATTCACCAGTAAGAAAATGTCTTTTTCAATTGTTCTGCCCCCGAAGTTGTCACCGACTTGCCGATGAATGTAACTCCAGTAAGAATGCCACCGTCTGGCGACCGCCCAAAGTCTCTATAGAATACACTTTCTTACTGCCGCGCCGCCATCCGCGCGCTTACAGATTGTCACTCAGAATAGGCACAATCTGATGTGGCACTCGAAGCAGTTCTTATCTGGGTGTTGCGCTCAATTCAAAGACTAAACTCAACAGCAGCGGGCTCCCAGCCCAGTGAACCGGCAAGGCCCATTCCGACTTAATCGCAAAGACTGTGTTGCTGTCCTTCTCGCTATTGGAAACAGAATTGCCACAGATCGTCGTGTTACTGTTTATCATTACATGGTGATGCGGCGCAGTATACTGTGCGAGCGCTATACTGATATGTGTTCAGACATTATTTCTTACAGCAGTCCACAAAATGCGTGCACATAGCAATCCCCACTTGCCCTTGCCTGCCCAAATCAACTGCAGCGGGCTCCCAGCCCAGTGAATCGGCAAGGCCCATTCCGGCTTAATCGCAAAAACTGTGTTGCTGTCCTTCTCGCTGTCGGAAATCGAAATTGCCACAGATTGTCGTGATATTGTTTATCATTACATGGTGATGCGGCGCAGTATACTGTGCGAGCGCTATACTGATATGTGTTCAGACATTATTTCTTACAGCAGTCCACAAAATGCGTGCACATGGCAATCCCCACTTGCCCTTGCCTGCCCAAATCAACTGCAGCGGGCTCCCAGCCCAGTGAACCGGCAAGGCCCATTCCGGCTTAATAATTGCAAAGACTGTGTTGCTGTCCTTCTCGCTATTGGAAACAGAATTGCCACAGATTGTCGTGATACTGTTTATCAGTACATGGTGATGCGGCGCAGTATACTGTGCGAGCGCTATACTGATATGTGTTCAGACATTATTTCTTACAGCAGTCCACAAAATGTGTGCACATGGCAATCCCCACTTGCCCTTGCCTGCCCAAATCAACTGCAGCGGGCTCCCCGCCCAGTGAATCGGCAAGGCCCATTCCGGCTTAATCGCAAAGACTGTGTTGCTGTCCTTCTCGCTGTCGGAAATCGAAATTGCCACAGATTGTCGTGATACTGTTTATCAGTACATGGTGATGCGGCGCAGTATACTGTGCGAGCGCTATACTGATATGTGTTCAGACATTATTTCTTACAGCAGTCCACAAAATGTGTGCACATGGCAATCCCCACTTGCCCTTGCCTGCCCAAATCAACTGCAGCGGGCTCCCAGCCCAGTGAATCGGCAAGGCCCATTCCGGCTTAATCGCAAAGACTGTGTTGCTGTCCTTCTCGCTGTCGGAAATCGAAATTGCCACAGATTGTCGTGATACTGTTTATCATTACGTGGTGATGCGGCGCAGTATACTGTGCGAGCGCTATACTGATATGTGTTCAGACATTATTTCTTACATTACAGCATTCCACAAAATGCGTGCACATGGCAATCCCCACTTGCCCTTGCCTTCCCAAATCAACTGCAGCGGGCTCCCAGCCCAGTGAATCGGCAAGGCCCATTCCGACTTAATCGCAAAGACTGTGTTGCTGTCCTTCTCGCTGTCGGAAATCGGAATTGCCAGAGATTGTCGTGATACTGTTTATCAGTACATGGTGATGCGGCGCAGTATACTGTGCGAGCGCTATACTGATATGTGTTCAGACATTATTTCTTACAGCAGTCCACAAAATGTGTGCACATGGCAATCCCCACTTGCCCTTGCCTGCCCAAATCAACTGCAGCGGGCTCCCCGCCCAGTGAATCGGCAAGGCCCATTCCGGCTTAATCGCAAAAACTGTGTTGCTGTCCTTCTCGCTGTCGGAAATCGAAATTGCCACAGATTGTCGTGATATTGTTTATCATTACATGGTGATGCGGCGCAGTATACTGTGCGAGCGCTATACTGATATGTGTTCAGACATTATTTCTTACAGCAGTCCACAAAATGTGTGCACATGGCAATCCCCACTTGCCCTTGCCTGCCCAAATCAACTGCAGCGGGCTCCCCGCCCAGTGAATCGGCAAGGCCCATTCCGGCTTAATCGCAAAGACTGTGTTGCTGTCCTTCTCGCTGTCGGAAATCGAAATTGCCACAGATTGTCGTGATACTGTTTATCAGTACATGGTGATGCGGCGCAGTATACTGTGCGAGCGCTATACTGATATGTGTTCAGACATTATTTCTTACAGCAGTCCACAAAATGTGTGCACATGGCAATCCCCACTTGCCCTTGCCTGCCCAAATCAACTGCAGCGGGCTCCCAGCCCAGTGAATCGGCAAGGCCCATTCCGGCTTAATCGCAAAGACTGTGTTGCTGTCCTTCTCGCTGTCGGAAATCGAAATTGCCACAGATTGTCGTGATACTGTTTATCATTACGTGGTGATGCGGCGCAGTATACTGTGCGAGCGCTATACTGATATGTGTTCAGACATTATTTCTTACAGCAGTCCACAAAATGCGTGCACATGGCAATCCCCACTTGCCCTTGCCTTCCCAAATCAACTGCAGCGGGCTCCCAGCCCAGTGAATCGGCAATGCCCATTCCGACTTAATCGCAAAGACTGTGTTGCTGTCCTTCTCGCTGTCGGAAATCGGAATTGCCACAGATTGTCGTGATACTGTTTATCAGTACATGGTGATGCGGCGCAGTATACTGTGCGAGCGCTATACTGATATGTGTTCAGACATTATTTCTTACAGCAGTCCACAAAATGTGTGCACATGGCAATCCCCACGTGCCCCTGCCTTCCCAAACCAACTGCAGCGGGCTCCCAGCCCAGCTGAATCGGCAATAATCGGCAAGAATCAGACTTAAGTCGTAAAGAAAGTGCTGCTATCCTTCTCGCTGTCGGAAATCTGAAATGCTGGATATGATATTTGTTATTAGTTAATTTTTCGTTAATTTTTTTCATGACATGATGATGCGGTGCAGTATAGGTAGTGCGCGCTCATCGTAGTAAACCATTATTTCATACAGCGGTCCAAAAAATGTGTACACATAGCAATCCCCACGTGCCCTTGCCATCCCAACCACGCAATGCTGCTTTGTGGCCATGATAGGTCCTGCATATTTCACATGTTATTTGTGCAAGCCTCTCGTGCTGGTGAGGAGGCGGTGAGGAAGCGGCTGTTTCCGGTAGTTTTTACATTTTCGAGAATGATTTAGTTTCAGCCATGGCATTTCACCTGTAAAATCGGACGATGCCCTAGCTATGGCAAGCGATAGCTATCATCGTAAATACAAATACGCGCCGACCAGGACTTGAACGCCGTACTAGCCATCTGCTGTACTGGGAACCAGTACTGTTCTGATAAACCGTACAGCCATGTTTCGCATCAGCTGGAATGGTGCTGCTGCTGCACAATATCTCTAATGGCCTGCCACTTGTTGCCCCTGATGTGATTGCGGCCGTGCCAGGGCTCCTGGTGCACAGTCTTTGAGGGGGTTGGCCTCGTCATGAGCAGAGCATCCAGAACCAAGGGCAGCTGGGCATAAGAGTGGTAGGCCAATGCTTCACAGTCCATGAGGATGTGCTCCAGGTGATCAAAGTTGTCAACGAGCGTCACCAGCGCGGACAGCGACAGCCCGTCATTGCTCGGCAGGTCGATGGACGTAAGCCCAGGGCACCTGTCTGCAACCGCTGCGAGCGTCTCCGTCACACTTCTGACAAAGACGCGGCTGTAGAAGTGGAAGTCGGGGCGTAGGGTGTCGGTTTCATCGTTCACAAAGCAGCACTCGAGCCCCAGGCGGCGCAGCTGGCAGGGCAGAAGCTGCGCGGTGTCAGCATCCAGAAAGCCGTTCCGCACGTCCAGCGAGTGAAGCTGCTTGAGGCGCTCCAGACGGGACAGGACCTGCTCTGTCGTGGTCATGTCACGGCTGTCAAAGTGAAGCGCCAGCTGTTTCAGCCTAGTCAGTGAGCCCAGGTGCCACATCCCAGCGGACATTGCGTCGCCGGGCCGGCGACGTTCCACGCCAACCTCCAGCTCCGTCAGGGCAGTGAGCGCGGTTAGCGGCTGTAGCGCCTCGACGCCGCGAGGCAGCCACTGCGGGAGAGCCAGGGATGTCAGAGATCCCAGGCTCTCCGCCAGCCGTCTGGCGTACCTGGCGTCTGTGGTTGAGTACTCCTTCACGCGCAGGTGCTCCAGCCGCGTCAAGCCCAGGATGTCCTGCAGGTCTTCCTCGTTGGGCTCGATGCTGTCCCCCAGGTCGAGGCGGGTGAGGCTGGTTGCCGACGACAGGCCAATCGCGTCATAGAAGGTGCAGTTGTGCATCGTCAGCTCCATCAGCGCGTGGGCGAAGCGCAGGTCTCGAAGGCGCAAGTTCGGGAAGAAGGCCCCGTCCAGTGAGAGGCGGGTCAGACACTCCGGGAGGCATTGAAGCTCAGAGAGGTCACTCTCGGTGCGGAACGAGGGGATGATCTCGAGCTGCAAGTCGGTGATGCCAGTGAGACCGGACAGCGCCGGGTGCAGGCTCTCGTACGCGGCCGATTCCCTCTCCGTCACCAGGCCGAAGCTCCTCAGCTGCGCGAGCACGGGTCTCAGCGCGTCCACGTGGCTACAGAGCAGCTCGTCACAGAATAGCCGCAGGCAGTCCAGTTGCGGCAGCCGGCACACCTCCCCTAGCAGGCGCTCCGTCGCTCCGTCCTGCACGGACGACTCCCCTGACAGCGCCAGTTCGAGTGCTCGCAGCTCGCTGCACTGGGACACCAGGCCAGCTATGACGCCGGTTAGTGCGTAGCGCAGCGACAGCCGGCTCACGCTGCCCATCACGCCAGACGCCCAGTCGCGGCACACCAGCCGAGCCGCCGCCAGCGATCCCGCCTCGTCCTCCAGTGCGCGAAACACCTTCGGCAGCCATTCGGCAGGTGACCCCCAATTGCACTGCAAGGTAGCACCACTGGCTGCCGCGTCCGGCTGCGTCGGCGGCGAGGTCGCTTCAGCGTCCCTGCTACTGCTGGCCCGAGGAGCATCAAGGCTTTCCGACGAGGTGCCACCCGTGCAGCAGCTGGTCAGCCCACGAGAGAAGGCCAACAGCCGCAGCGCGTCGTTCAGCACTGCGGGGCCCGGCAGCCCGGAGGCGGCAGTGAGGCGGTGCAGCAGCGCGGCCGTGCACGGTTCGACTGCTACGTTAACGTGCAACGGGGAGGCTATGGAGGCCATCGCGGTACGCGGCGGGGAGTGGGGCCCTCAAGGGCCGTGCGCGCGGGGAATAAGATAGGGGATGCGCGATGGGCGAGAAGGGCGAAGTGACGCGCGGCGGGACAAACTGCTGCGCTGCTTGCGGTAGTCGCTATGCTTTGTTGCTGCTGACTTCGACGGTGACGCACGCGAGTCCGCCAGCAGCAGCACTTCGTCCAATCGCCGGCAGCATGCCTGCGCAGCGCAGCAGTAGGCCACTACGGTGCCGCGCGACGACAGCGCAGCGTAAAGATGCAACCGCCGCCGCGCGCGCCGTCGCGACGAATTAGCGACTACAGTAGCGACTACGAATTAGCCGACTACAGCGGCGAAAAAATACACTCGCCATATAGCGAAAAAATACACTAGCGACTACGCGAGCTGCGACGACAACTCTACATAATATGATGTTTTTTAAATAACAATCTATGTTATATATATTTTAACGTAATGTACGACTCTGTACATATTGTAGCAAAATCTTTGAGTCGTACCCGAACGTGTTGCGTGGTATTAGATAACGGGGTGTGCGGGCGCAAGCGCGTCGAGCAAAAGACTGTGGACGAGATTCAGTCTCACTGGGACGTTGACACAAGCGTGCGGGTTTTTGACGAGTCCATACGCTCACAGCGCGGGTATATCAAAAGGCGATCAACATCCTGACATGCGAGTGGGACGATGAGAACTCGAGGCGCCTACTACACCCCTGCACATAAGTTTGGGGTCCCTTTTCGGCAGTCTCAAGACTTCACAAGTCTAGGGTACCTGAACGTAGGGTATATGAGATGAAACCCTGGAATCTCAGAGGGCTTTATAAAGCCTGCATGACGAGTGGCTCAAACCGAAGCTTAATGACCTTTGACTAGGGAATCACGCTGCACTTGGTGCGTGGATGGGCGTCGCCTGCAACTGCACCAAAACCGGGGTCGGTATCACGCACACGCCGACGCGCGTGCATAGGCAACCAAACGGCGGGATGGCCATGAACGCGTGAGGAAACACATTGGCGAGGGGCTCGGGTGCATTTGGTTGGGGTGCAGCCGTGTGGGCGGCGGCCAGTGCATGTCGCGTTGCGATACTGGCATGGCATCAGTGTCGGCCACGCGCGGCAACACCCCCTTGGCTTCAAAACGCTATAACTTCTTAGGGTTTGCTCAGAAAAACTTTTTAAAAATATCACGCGATTCCTCGTTCGATTCTGCGTCGGGAACACTCTTCCATAATCACAAAATCGATTTTTTGGGTCTCCGGGAAAAATCCCCAAAGATGATCATCCAAGTTGCCCCTCACTGCCTCATGTGCCCACCCATATCGGGCGCGTGGCTTTGCGCCAAGTGCGTGTCTAAGCCCCATACTCAGTTGCGCGAGAGCGTTATGTATGTGGATGACCACGGACCACCAACACTTGGCATGTGCCACCTCCTAGCGATACACACATCTACCAGCCAAAATGCCATTTTCCACAGCATTTTTCAAGGAATTTCATATTAATCAAAATCCACGCCCCTACCGCGCCACCCCGCCCACGAAACGGTGCAACTGGCATTCCACCACGCGCCCCCATAGTAGAGCATTGCCCTACGCCAAGGGGGCCATCGAGCGCCTCTCCTACGTGCGTTCGCCACAGAAACAGCAGCATTTTCACCCCAAAACTGCTCCCCACAGTGGCCAACTTGACGTTGGGGTGTCACGTCGTGCCTATAGCGACATGCTTTCAGTGGCCTACACGCACGGTGTGTGCAACTTATGCCAAGGGCCGTATCCACCGAGTTTGGTGCGACGAGTGCCGCTATTTCCATAGGTTTGGACGGTTGGCGCAACCCACAACTTTCTGGCGCCAACGCACCATGCAATGGTTTCGCGTTTTTGAAAGGGCGCCCACAAATGGTCGTGTTGTCGCGCGGGTGGGTATAAAGCGCACAATAGGCGTTCGCCCGAACTATTCCCACTGTAGTTAGCATGTATGCACATGCAGCCGGCGTTATCCTCGCCCATGCATGCGCTTTGCGATCGAAAATGCAAAACCCGGACTTATGTGGAGGGGTGTGCGCCGCACCAAGCGCGCTCGACGAGGTCGTAATAAGGCGTCTTGGGACAGTGAGCCCTTTCGAGCCCGTGGCTCGCATGTGGATGCGTCATGGGCATATGCAGCCAGTAGGAGCATTGGGGTGATTCAAACATGCCGCGTCGGCCGTATATGGCCGAATGACATATGGCCAACACACCCCTGCACATAAGTTTGGGGTCCCTTTTCGGCAGTCTCAAGACTTCACAAGTCTAGGGTACCTGAACGTAGGGTATATGAGATGAAACCCTGGAATCTCAGAGGGCTTTATAAAACCTGCATGACGAGTGGCTCAAACCGAAGCTTAATGACCTTTGACTAGGGAATCACGCTGCACTTGGTGCGTGGATGGGCGTCGCCTGCAACTGCACCAAAACCGGGGTCGGTATCACGCACACGCCGACGCGCGTGCATAGGCAACCAAACGGCGGGATGGCCATGAACGCGTGAGGAAACACATTGGCGAGGGGCTCGGGTGCATTTGGTTGGGGTGCAGCCGTGTGGGCGGCGGCCAGTGCATGTCGCGTTGCGATACTGGCATGGCATCAGTGTCGGCCACGCGCGGCAACACCCCCTTGGCTTCAAAACGCTATAACTTCTCAGGGTTTGCTCAGAAAAACTTTTTAAAAATATCACGCGATTCCTCGTTCAATTCTGCGTCGGGAACACTCTTCCATAATCACAAAATCGATTTTTTGGGTCTCCGGAAAAAATCCCCAAAGATGATCATCCAAGTTGCCCCTCACTGCCTCATGTGCCCACCCATATCGGGCGCGTGGCTTTGCGCCAAGTGCGTGTCTAAGCCCCATACTCAGTTGCGCGAGAGCGTTATGTATGTGGATGACCACGGACCACCAACACTTGGCATGTGCCACCTCCTAGCGATACACACATCTACCAGCCAAATGCCATTTTCCACAGCATTTTTCAAGGAATTTCATATTAATCAAAATCCACGCCCCTACCGCGCCACCCCGCCCACGAAACGGTGCAACTGGCATTCCACCACGCGCCCCCATAGTAGAGCATTGCCCTACGCCAAGGGGGCCATCGAGCGCCTCTCCTACGTGCGTTCGCCACAGAAACAGCAGCATTTTCACCCCAAAACTGCTCCCCACAGTGGCCAACTTGACGTTGGGGTGTCACGTCGTGCCTATAGCGACATGCTTTCAGTGGCCTACACGCACGGTGTGTGCAACTTATGTCAAGGGCCGTATCCACCGAGTTTGGTGCGACGAGTGCCGCTATTTCCATAGGTTTGGACGGTTGGCGCAACCCACAACTTTCTGGCGCCAACGCACCATGCAATGGTTTCGCGTTTTTGAAAGGGCGCCCACAAATGGTCGTGTTGTCGCGCGGGTGGGTATAAAGCGCACAATAGGCGTTCGCCCGAACTATTCCCACTGTAGTTAGCATGTATGCACATGCAGCCGGCGTTATCCTCGCCCATGCATGCGCTTTGCGATCGAAAATGCAAAACCCGGACTTATGTGGAGGGGTGTATATGGACGCTGCGCTACGGGACGAAGCCGCCATGCCTCGTGCCGAAGGTCGACATGCTGGAGCGGCGGCTGGAGATTGTAGTCGTAAAAAAACTCGGCATGTCAGGTTCTGAGGACGGCAAGGCAAGTCAGTTTCACGTGCATCTATAACCAATGATTTGCCGCTAGCTAGCACACGAGCACATGATCGGGTTGGAGATCGAGCGCATCATCATGCAGGATCTGGCGGATGCATGCAACCTGTGGACCGAAGTCGACCAAGGTCAACGGTACGGTGACTGCTCTACGGGGCACCATACCTTGTTGCAAGGACGTGGATGAGTACAACAACCCCATGGAGAATGCCCAAGTTATGATCTACGAGGGCGGTGACTGTTACGAAAACTACATTCGACGAGCGGGGACGGTAGTGGACCAACTACTATCTCTGAAGAAGGAGGGATTGACTATGTCGGACGATGGCAGGCATCTCAAGGTGGACATTCAGGTTGGCGGGGACATGATAATGTTGAACGCCATCTGGCCCATGTGCGGCTGCTCCGTCGTCCCTCTATCTACCCGTGCATCTACTGCTTAATTTACAAGCAAGGCCTTCCTGCACATGAGCTCCGACGATCTCAAGAAGGCGCCGGATGCTGCCATGTTGAAGCCGCTGGAGCACAAGGATCCCGAGAAGAGGAGGCTGATGATATGGATGGCAGGCGGGAGGAGGAGATACAGTGCCAGCTTCGGCACAATTTCCTCGACCCCGACAACAAGACCCCTTCCCCGGCCCCAGCCCCTTTTGCCAGAGCCACAAGTACGACAAGAAGACCAAGAGGGGGGGGGGGGGGGGGGGGGGCTGGCACCATCATTACGGAGGACGAGCTGTGGCTGCCGGAGGAGGGCAATGAGACCCGGCGCATCGCCTTCCAGCATGCTCACTTCGGTGTCAGGCCATGCATAAAAAGAGCAGCCGTCCTTGGCACATCCTGGCGAGACATGGTTACAGATCTACTGCACAGTGACATCAGAACCGTGCCGAGAATCTATCTCTACACCGTGGCCGTGCGCTGCAATAAGGAAAACGTAAGACAGCTACCACCGACACCGACTATCAATCCCACGCTATCATTGTATTGATGTTGCTCCCATGCATCCGTCGCTGAAGTACCATGCGTGATCATGCATGGAGATGCAGAAGGTGATCGACATATCAGCACCAACGGCAAAGTCATCGGCTACAATGTCAATCAGAAGAAGAGCAACGAGATCGTTTATAACCGCAGTGTCCGATTATCACCTACTTTTGTTAAAGCCTAAATTACTGGACCACCCGGACGTACCACCCCCCACTATCGTGTTGGATTGTGGTGCAACTTAGTGTTTTATTAATGACGATTATGTTCGAATGCGAAAATAAAATCTAATCCGTTGCAGAATAAAATTCGGATAATTATGGCAGATGGCCGTATGACCCTCGCTTCACAATCGTGCACATTAAAATATGTATGCGATGGATATTCCGCTGATGTTGAATCTATCATCATACCTTTACTAAATAATTTCGAATGTGTTCTTGGCTCTTCTTATCTGAAACAGCACAACCCGGACGTTAACTGGACGGAAGCCCCCCTAACGTTTGCTGACGGCCACGTTATAACTAGTCAGGTCGAGCCCCGCTCTCATTATGTCGATGTTATTCACGCCAATGCTATGGACATAGACAATGGAAGGAGGAGGGGTTTGGGAACACTGGAGGAAGGCCGTTAGCTTGAGCTGTAATAAATTACATCTAGTGATCCCTACCATGCATGGTCAAAGATAGCAGGTCCTAAGAATAACTCAGTCTGGGCAAGTGGATGCAGCAGACTAGCAATTGTAATCAATTTCAATTTATGAACAGAGAAATACTTAGAAAATACCCTGAGACATACTGTGTTTTTCTGCGCCGTCCTTCGCGAATACAATGCCACAGCCGACACTATTGCTGAATCCATAAATAACGATATCGCTGCTGTAACCACCGACCAATCCAATGAATATACTGAACAAGTAAGAGCTTTACTCAAAAGGCATAAACAAACATGCCAACCGTTACTAGACATCCTCGTCTCAGTGTCCCGTCTTGGGTTTGACTTTGAAATACCATTAGTCCCTGCTGCAACTGTCCCTTCCGGCAAAATATATCGCCTCTCCCGTGCTGAAGTATACGAATTAAAACGACAATTAAATGTCTTTAGATAATGTTTTATCAAGGAATCGTTTTCCCGTTATGCAACCCCTGTGATATTTGCTCGCAACGGCAATGGTGGCTTAGGCCGATGCATCGACTTTCGTAAATTGAACAAATACACTGAGCGTATCGAATTCCCGACATACTATTGGATATGATCTCTGGAGCTGCCGTTTACTCTGCCCTTCACCTTGCTTTATGATACCACCAAACTTTGGATAAACTATTCGGACACACAGAAAACTACCCGTGTGTTTAAATGGGCGCGCAATTTTAAGTACTAGCAGGAGGAGGACCCGACTTAAATGCAGTTGCACCTGATACATGAATGGACATTACTATCCGGACGTCAGGTCACGTTTGCTGCTTCCTCGCTGTGTTGCAATCTCCGGGATGTTCATCGCAGTTAACAAGCGCTGAAGAAGTGCGTCATGTATGTGTGAGCGACTGGAGCAGGGGCATGTCCGCATGCTTATTGGGTTGTATATATATGTATATATGTATATGGCCCTTCAGCCAGCTGCCAATCCATGCACCGTCTGTCATGTTTAAACGTCAATTCGGTCAATTTGAGTTTTGGTCATGCAATTTGGCCTTACGAATGCCCCATCTGCCTTTCTACGTTGGATGAACCACGCTTCACAACCGCACAAAACACGTTTATCCTTGTCTATCTCGACGATATGTTTATCTTCAGCAGTTCCCTCGACGACCATTTACAATATTCAGACACCACGCTAGGCCTTTGGGTTGCACATGACATCCGACTTCGCCTGTCTAAGTGTTTTGCCCGAAACGAACTGGAGTACTATTTAGGTCATATGTGTAGCCGCTCCGGCTCCCGTCCCTCTGACAATAAAAATTAAGGATGTTAGAGACTGCTCCCCCCCCCCCCCCCCCCCCCCCCCCCCCCCCCCGGCACGGTAAAACAAATACAACATTTTTTTGGCTTCTGCAACTTCTACCGACGATAAATACACAGATATTCCCATATGGCTGCCCCACTTTATGACATATGCCGAAAGACCAAAAACATTGTATGAGGTGAGCGTGAACATGTTGCGTTCAATGCTCTTAAACAAGCATTCTGCACTGCCCCGGTGCTCACGTCCCAACGAATCGGCCCTGACTCCGAATTTGTTACATCCTCATATGTGTCCAAATACGCCCTTGGCGATGTGCTTCTGCAAAAAAGACTGTGATAGCAACCTTCGCCCTTGTGCCTATTATGCCAAGGTGCTTATTCAGGAAACCCACACCCAATATCCCACTGCTTATGATCAAGAACTACTTGGTGTTGTTTGTGCGCTACATGAATGGCGCTGCTACATAGAAGGTAGTTCAACATCACTGTTATTTCTTATCATGCCACTCTTCGACACCTCCCTATCTAACCGGGGTTAGGCCGCCACCACACACTGTTGTAGTTTCACACAATTTCCCCATACTTGACCAAACTCCCCCTCAATGGTGAACCAGTGCTTGAAATTATGTTGCGGTACAGTACCGCAAAGGCTCTCAGAATGAGGTCGATGCCCTGTCTCGTCGCCCCGATATGCGCTATGACTTTACAACGCTAGACCAACAACTACTCGACCAAGACCTCGAACACATGCAGGATTTCTTATCAACCATGTGCCACTTACAAGTGGACCCTGCTCTTGTTGCCCGCATTACGTCTGATTACAAATTCGACCCCACTTTTGCGGGATCCCGCTAGCCTGATGGAGTTCGCTTTGATTTTACTGATGAGCTTTATTCATCGGATGGCCGATAAAATATGTCTCCCCACTTTCGACTATAAACTACTACATCTGATTATCGGCGAATTTCATGATGCCGCCGGTCACCCCGATTTCGAAAGCACACTCCTCAATATTTCGCGCAGCTTTTGGTGGACACGCATGCGCAATACTGCTCGCCATTACTGCAAAATTTGCCCGACCTGCCAAGGCATTAAGAACTCGACCCCAAAAACAATAGGCTCTCGGTCACCACTGCCTAGTAAAGGTTCCCGCCCCTCGGAAACAATTTCGATGGATTTTATAACCGGCTTGCCTCTACAAAATGGCTTCGATACAATTGCCACATTTGTTTGCAACTTCACCGAGAATGCCCAATTTATCCCATATAGTATTCACATTGACGCTCCTCAGCAGCTCGCTCGGTTATTTATTGACAACATGTTCCGACACCATGACTTATGTCACACACGTATTTCCGATCGCGATCCCCACTTCACCTCTGCGTTTTGGGAGGAAGGTATTCCGCTCCCTCAACACCAAGTTAAACATTAGCTCGTCAATTCACCCCGAGACCGACGGACAAACCGCACTATTGAGCAGATTTTACGCTCTTATAATGTCCACCAAAACCATGCCAACTGGCTCAATAACCTGTCCCTTGCTGAGTTTGCCTACAACATAATTACCATTTTGCTATAAACCGCTCGCCCTTTGAGGCTCGGTATGGCATGAGCCCCCTTGTCCCTGCTGCCTAATTATCCAAACCCTTGGGATATAATGACCATGTCGACATTGTCCGACAAATGCGTAACACCCATGCCATGATATCCGAGGAATTAAAACTCGTTGATGCGTACCAAATTGCTTCGGCTAATCGTCGCTCCCGGCCTGAGGGTGATTAAATTTGGCTGTCCACCGATAACTTATTATTACGCAACCAGTATGTTCGCAAACTCCGCGATTCCTCGGTCCGTTTCCCATCGTCCAAAAAATAGCCTCCAAGGCATACCGCATTCGCTTGCCCCCTACTATGGAGTGTCACCCTGTGTTTCACATTATTTTCCAAGTTACGCCGTTGCTATTCGCCTAATGCCCCCCCCCCCCCTCCCCCGGATGTTGTCCATGGTCGACTTATCCCCCCATAAGAAAAAATCATTGCTGAGAATATGCTTGATCACAGAATTGAATATGATACCGATCATCATGCTTGCGGCCCTGCCCTTGTGTTCCTTGTGCAATGGATAGGCTATGACTCTTCGCATAACTCTTGGGAGCCCTATTGCAACCTCAGAAAGGTTGACATGCTCAATGTCTCTGCCCAACGCACACCCGCCTTGTCTGCTATGTTTTGCCGCCCACAATATACTGTGAACTTGCTCGAAAATACCCGGCCCGATTTCCCCGCAACCTTTGAGACCCCTACCTTGATTTTCTGAGAGGAGTAGGAATGTTAGGGTCCATTCCCCAACCCTGCCTATGCATGCACCGATACACACGCCACTACTGTTTCATATATCATTCGCATAACACTTGTATCCATCCTTAGTATCTTTACGACAACAATCGTATGCTTATTGCATGCGCCCAATACCCGAGGGCAATCCCCCCGGCGGCACGGCGCGGCCCACATTTGTTATACGACATATGGTGCCATCTCACAACTGCTGTCCGGTCATCCGTGAAATTGAAATTGAAATTGAAATAAGTTACAACGTCTAGTCTGCTGCATCCGCTCGCTCAGACTGAGTTGCTCTCAGGACCTGCTATCTCTAACCACAGTGGGGAACACGAAGTGTTATCACAGTTCAAGCTACCGGCCATCCTCCAATGTTTCCTAGCCCCTCCTCCTTCCAGTGGGCTATAGCTAAGACAGCAGCGCCCCCATGATGTCCCTACCTAAGTCAGGCCTATCCCATCCAGGGTTCAGCAGGCAAGCTTAGGCAGCCGAAGCGTCCCGCCTGCAGCTACCAAGGTTAGATGGAGGAAGGGGGCTGACCGGGGAAGCTATGTGGTGCTCAGTATTTATCCACCGCTGAGCCGGCTAGTATGATTGGTGGGGGCTGCGATTCCCTCCAACATGGAATTGGGTGGGTGTTGCTTGTGGTGGTGGTGGGAATCAGACTGTGTGCTCGGGGTGAGTGATGAGTTCCGGGTGTGTGTTGGTGTGTGAGCTGCACCGGGCACAGGGTTAGTGGTGGGCGGTGTTCTTGAGTCAGCTAGCTTGGTTGTTGCTGCATGGCTCGCTCAGCAGCTTACTGGTGTGAGATGCTGGACGGTTGGTCTGCATCGTCGTCTGTTTCCCACTCGCTGTCTGAGCCGCGTGTGCCAGAGAGGCGTGGCTTGCTCCTGGTGCGGTTGCGGGTGGCGCCGTCTGAGCGGTTGCGGCCCCTGGGCTTCTTCTTCTTAAGTTTAACTGTTGTGGCTGTCTTGCCCTTGCCTGCTGCGGTGGGCTGGCTGGGGTGGCGCTCCAGTTGGATGGAGAGGCGCTGTGGGTTGAGCAGCTGGTGTGTCTCCGCTGCGTGGCTGGCCAGCTCTGCTGCTATTGCGGGTTGGCTGGCTGGGGAGGACTGTGCGAGCAGCTCCTTGGTTGCGGTGGTGAGATGTTGAAGTTCAGCCAGTCTTTCTGTGGTGCCGCTTGGTGTGCCCTCTCTGAACGTGCGGGGTGTTGTTTAGCGTTGGGGGGAATCAAGGAATATGGCAGCCGCGACTGGTGTCTCCGCTGCCTCACCATGGGTGGTGTCCACCTCCATGGCGATGTCCATCTCCTCGTTGTTGAAGTTAAGCTCCTCCTCCTCGTCTGCATGAGCTTTAGTCGTGGCAGTGGCCGCTGGGGCTGTGGCTATAGGCGCAGGGGCTGGGGGGGCTGCTCCGGGGGCTCGCTCCGTTGCAGCTCCTCGCTGATCGATGGTTGTCACTGCGTCCGCAACCGCTCCGCGCCTCGGTGGGACGTGCTCGAACCCTGGGGGGGGAGCGTCGCGGACCAGGGGTGCGGTCAGGGCTGCTGGGGTCGCTGGAACAAGTAGTGCGATTGGGCCTGCCGGTGGCGGGGCTGATGATGTGTCGGCAGGGCGCCTCTCGGCTGGTGCCGGAGCTGGCGCGGCCTTGATCTTCCCGCACGCTGTCGACACTGTCTTGCGCCACTGCTCAGTTCTGTCGGTGCTGCGGGTGCCACCAATGATGCTGTGGTGGTGGGCGGTCAGCTGCAGGGTGAGGGTGTAGATTGCGCGTCCGGTGGCTCGTAGGGCGAGGGACGCTGGGCGGTCTTCTGGGCCTTCTTACGCATGCCTATCGCAGCGCGTCGGATCTGGTTGTGGCCAGTGTTGCCACACAGTTCTCCCGCCTCGCGGATCGTCTGGCTGAAGGGGTGGATGAGCAGCTCCGAGGGGTCGAATTCGGACTCCGTGAGGTAGATGACGATGGTGCGGAGGCGTATCGCCCGCAGTAGTGCGACAGGTGAGGTGAAGGCCACTGCCAGGCGCAGGGTGTCCGCGAACTCCTCGTCTTCTTTGCCGAGGGAGATGGCGCAGAGGTTGACGTCCCCCACGCGCAGCAGTGTGGGCTCGGTGTGGTAGTGGTGCATCTCGACGCCAGCAGCTGTCATGGTGTCTGTCTGCCATTGTGCGTGGTGCAGCTCCGGGGGTGTGTTGGTGCGCTGGCTGATGGTGGCTGCTCTAGCTTTGCCTTCTCCTGTCCATTGGGTATGTAGAACGCTCTCGGCTGTGTCTCTGCGGGCCAGTCGCAGGATGACTGACCCTGTGGTGGTGGGGAGCCTAGTGCCAATCGGTCTAGCGGTGTCGGCGGCGGCTGGCTTGGGGGGCGGCGGGTCACCACCATGCCGTCTGTTGGTAGGATTTGAACGCCGATTTTGGGGCTGAGGGTGCGGATCAGGTTCGTCACAGTCCGGCTGCGCGACTCCTCGTCCATGGCTTGGTGCTGGGCCACCAGATCGCCGAACAGTAGGGCCACATGGGGGGCATCGTCCGTACCGGCGGGGAGGCCGGTCAGAAGTAGGTGAAATGGGCGTTGCAACACGCGTATGTGGCGGCGGGTTGTTGGTGGGAGTTGGGTGCCCGCGAAACTTTTTGCAGTGGTGACCGTTCGGATCGCTGGCCGTTGCACTCTGCCGCCTCGGAGTGCGGCTAGGAAGGTGCCGACCCCGGCGTCCAGTTGCTTCTCATGGTTGTCTGTTTCCATGCTGGTTGTTGTGGTGTCCTCCTGGAAGGCCTGATCTTCGCGCCGCTGTGGGCGCAGACCGTCAGTTGGCCTGGTGGTGGGTCGTCCGGTCGTCGGTCGATCCGCCGTTTCACAGGAGGATCACGCTACCAGTACCAGTAGCCGCGCCCGCTCGCCCGGATTTAGTACAAGCGCAGTACTTCGCCCGGTGTATGTTAAGGGCCGGCTGGAAAGTGAGAAGTTATGTCATCCGTGACCTCTAGCCCGATCTGCCGCGACCTGCCAGTTATAAGCCGGCGGCCAACCGGCATGTACTATTCAGAATCCGTCTGCTCAAACCACTTGTCCTTGCCTCAATATTGCACCGCCCTACGGCACCTCACATATAACGCCACATTGTGCACATGCGCACGCCACTATGGCCCCGCCCGGTCCAAAAATCCCCTAGCCTCTTTGCTGGCATGTTTCCTCGCCCACGCACCCATGCCTATATATCCCACCATGCAATGGTCTATGCATGCGCGGCGGGACGTGCGGGGCACCAACTAACCCCCGTTGTTGTGGGTGTACTTGAAACGCGGAGTGTGGCGCAAGTACCACTCGTGTACGACACTTGTTAGGGCCAAAGGGCTTGCTTACACCCTATGGTTATAACAAAGGCTGAGCATAAATGTGAGATAAATGTGCATCCCAGGATTTCAGGTCATAAACCCTCTATTCAGCTGCCCTACTATTCGTAATCGCGGATTCGGCGAGAAAGGGGCCTGGACTGGTGATGGAGGGGTGTAGTAATGTCACGCGCTGGATGGATCGACGCGAACGACGACGCGACGATGAGGCAGCGCGCACCAATAAGGATTCCCCATACCTGTACATTATAGTATCGATCGTTCGGCACAGCATATCCAAACCCATCACCAGCAGAGCATCCCGCCTGCTTCCCCGCTGTGGTCGCACTTTGCCTTTGTCGCCCGACTCTACTACCCATGTAGCCAGACCCAGTAATCAGCAGCAGCAACAGGCCAGGGTCCGCGCCCGCGACCACCAGCGGTGCGCAGCAGAGTACGAAGGGACAGCACACTCACAGTCGCGCTGCCAATTTTCATTCGCGGTGTCAGCGCGGACCACACGGAGCCAGCGCGAGTCGACTGAACGCCGCACTCAACCAGTTCGCAGATAGAGCCCGCGGGATGGCTGGAGTTCCCGCCGGGGCGCTGCCCTCGCGGCTGCGCGGCGTCGAGCACACCCTACGAGGCGGGCCGCTGCCCGCGGACGGCGGCTTCCTCACACCCGCCTTCAGGTGGCCGGCTGCCGTTGCCCATCTGCCAGGCCGTCTACAAGACCGATATTGCATAGCCACAACCCCGCGCGAGCTTGATAGCGAGGCAGCGAGGCAGGTTCGGCTTGGACGGGCGACGGCTTTGGCGCTGCCGCGCTTCGAATCAGGGTTACGGCGGAGCGGGGTCGGACCTCGCTGGGCCATACTTGCAGCGTTTCCACTGTGCACCAGCATACACCGGGGCTGCCGACCAAAAGCGGGAGACATAGGGAGAGAGTTTCCACTCTGTAGGTGTAAATGCGGCGTGACCATACATGCGCTCAGTATGTAGCTATGCAGTCCCATGCATGGGCAACAGGTCAGCAGGCCTGAGAGGAATCCACGCCCTGGTTCTGCTGGTGTAACGGTGTATGCGCTCGGGGCGCTGCTGCACGCGGGGGGGGGGGGGGGGGGGGGGGGCTGACTGTACTAGTCTGCTGGATGGATTGCAGTGTGAGCGCGGTGGGGGAGCAGCTGGGCGACTTCAAAACGCAGCTGGACGGCTGTGTGAACCTGATAGATGAGTACATGGTAGGAATGCCTCCCTTCCCCCTCTCCTGCTCCTGCGTGGTGTCACTGGCTACGGCCCCACAAGCATCGGCCAGGGGTCAGTGGGAACCGGGCTGAGGGTGGTTGGATGGCGGCATGCAGGCCGCATCTGGAGCTGAGCCGGACCTGAGCGTGGAGGGCTGCGAGCTGGTCACGCTGCAGCAGCACGTGCGCAACTCCCTGCGCGATGCCGCCTCTGAGCCCAGCACGTCGCAGGCTGGTAGCTCTCAGGGGGGGGCGCCGGGAGTTCCGCCCGCTGCCAACAAGGATCATGTGGCCATCACGCTCGCTAACTACCGGAACAAAGCAAAGGTGCGAGCAGCACGCTGGATTCGAGCTTGCGGCCTTGTTGGCTTGCTGGGTGGAGGTGCGTGCCGGCCACAGCTGAGGGCGCCCGCACCCACGCTGTAGGTGGAGCGCCTGGCGGCCGTCAGCAACACGCCGTCATGCCCGCAGATCCTGTCGCCACTGGAGTCGGCCGAGGAGGAGTGGGTGGCGCAGTGGGTGGCCGCCTCCAAGCACCTCTACTCGCTGCAGATGGTGCCCCACCAAACGTGCGTCCGGACTGTCCCACAGAAATGCACAGCGCCCATATGGATGTCCCCCCCACAGGGGACTCGTCGGCTGGTGTTAAAGCCCCCCCCCCCCCCCCCCCCCCCCCCCTCTCCCCCTTCTGCCCCTCCTCTCCCATCGTGCTGCCACCCGGCAATCCCCAGGCTACACCAGCAGAAAGTGGAGCGCACCGCCATGAAGCCCCCGGCGAGTACCGCAAGTCAGGACCCCGCCAGCTCATTCACCCCTGGGCCAAGCAGCCCGGCAGCAGGTAGCAGCCACGACGCCGGCCAGGTGAGCCGTCCCTCCCTTTCTGCTGCTCGAACGAGGGCACAGATAGGCCCGTACACAGATACCCCTTTCATCCCCGTCTCCGTTCCCTCCCCATTCACCTACCTGCTCAACTGTATGGTGTCGCCATCTCATGCGGCTGCTGGCGTCACCACACGGATGGATGCAGGTCAGCCCCAACGAGGTGGTCCTCCAGCTGGTGATATTTGACCCGTACAGGAAGGATAAGCGGTGCGGGATGCGCTGGTTGCCCGCAGCCCCCTGCCCCACCAAACCTTCACATGCGGCCTGCACGGTTGCTTGCCCCTAAATCCCCCAGCGCCTGGCCTTCCTCTCCCGCTCCTCACCTCACCATGCTGCCCGTCCCGTCCTTGTCCAGCACGCACGAGTACTTGGTCCTCGGGAGCAGCCCGCTGTCCGAGATAGAGAACATGGTGTACTGCTTGAACAACGTCTACATGGACCACTTTAAAGTTGGAAAGCCCAACAGTACGCAGCCCGCGCATACTGGGTATAGTGCATTGGGTGAATGGGGGCGGGGGGGACGGAGCAGCATGCCACGAGTTGCGCTCTTGACGCTTTGCTCCATATTCAATTGGTCTGTTTGATTGCTGATTTGAAAGTATGATCTGTGTGCGAGTGGTGCTTCAGCCATGCTGTACGTGGAGGGCACCTTTTACAACAACTACACGGGCGGCGAGGAAGGCGCCGCGCCGCGCCGAGATCTGTCGGCGCCAATCCGCGAGTTCTGCACGCAGCACGGCATCTCCGCCCCCCCGCCGGATCCCTCCCAGCCACTCGCCGAGAGCGAGCGCCCGCAGGTCCGCAGGGCCGCGTCCGGGAGGTCGCTCGCGGATCTCTCCACACAGCACAGCAACGCGGGCCCGATGTACCCGTTTCGCACGTCGACCATGCAGGTCCGTAATGCTGAATGCCTCGGCAGCATGGGCGCAATCTCCCTCTGCCTTATCCAGCATGCCACGAACCTTCCCGCGGAAGATCAGCCGCGTCGCGCCTCACCAACATGGGGTGCGGGTGCATGTGCAGGGCAAGCTGTTCCGAGATCTGTGGCTTCGGGTGGGGAGCGGGGCTGGCTACATCTACTGCCACCAGGTCAGATCAACGTCTGAGGCTGGAAATCGCTGCGCTCGAACGTTGGTCATACCCATGTGTTATAGCACTGCCTGCTGCCGCGGTATGCTTTCTGCTTCAGCGCTGGCGGCAAGGGACAGGCTGCCCTGACAGTGGGGGCGCTGACATGTAGGGATGCTGCCAGCACGCCATCGCGGTAGCTGATGTGCGGCGAGTCCATGCCACCGACCCACAGCGACGCGATCAGTACCCATTCCTGGTCTTTCAGGCACAACCGCTCAAGCGCAAATGCAGGATCTGCAAACATCGAGCTGCCATGAAGGTGCCCCCCTCACATCCTGCGTGCAAACCACGGACTGCGCGTCTACCGACACCATCTACCAGTTATTTGACACTCCGCGCGTTGAGAGTAGCAAACATGTATGCCATGTGATAGCAACGTACGGCACCCGGCGAGTGGCGTTACTTTCCATGAAGTGCCTTCCTCTCCACCTCGCCCCCGCTGCCGTCTCCTCAATTCCCTCTGTCAGTCTGTCAAATGTGCTGACAGCTGTGCCTCGAGAGCCCTGGCTTGGGGGAAAGGGAGGATGGAGTCTCCAGGAGCAGGAGGTGTACTGATGCTGGCGGCGGATCGCACCGGGTGCCAGGTGACAACGGAGAGCGATGTTTCACCAGATCCGGTGTGCTTCTTCTGCCAGGAGTGCTACCTGAAGCTGCACTTCAATACGTCCGGATGTCTGCATGACAAGGCGAACCACCTGCAATTCCCATACTTTCACGATTAACAATCACATGCGGATCCGGGATAATGCAGGTAGCATTGAGCCCCCATCTCCCAGAACGGTGCAATATCTTTCAATCCCAATCATCAATCCGCCCTGCGCTGTGGGGCGTGAACTGCCCTGCGCCAACTTCGCAGCTTTTACAACTCGCCATATGGAAGGTTGGTATACGTGCCGCACAATGCGGACACTGCATTGCGCTGCGCATCCCAGCATTGTTATGAACGCTGACGGCGGTGGCCATTTTGATCATCAGTCATGGCTGCGGCAGTGTGTGGCTATATCTATGGTCTCGTCAACCTCGTTTAGATGCCATTGTATGTGACGCACAACGGGCATGCGTCAAGTCTAAGGTGGGTCATGCGCTGCGATGTGCACCATGGATTGCGGACTGCCACATGTCCTCGCAGCGCAGCAACACAAGATGCCGCATCTTGGCCAGGCCCGCCGTCATTGGATGCAAATTTAATCTGAAATTTAAGGCAAGGATTCTAAACTTCATGTGCAAATTGATTAAAGTGTTGCGATGATTTGTGAGCTGTAGCATCGGTAGGGTACTTACTGATATGCGTTAGAACGTACTACTCATATATTACTTCATCATGTGGGGAAGGTGCTGTTGAATGTCTTCACCTCCATTTCTCAGCATGTCGCTGTCGTGCAGCAAAAGCCATATATATATAAAATGCATATGTATGTATATGTATGTATATTTATACATATATATACACATGCGACCGCCATTATGCTATAGACTTGGCGGCAGTAGATCCGTATCATGTGTACAGGCTGACTGTGCAGTCAGAATCTCAATGTGTAAAGGAATAATGTCGTGGCGGCGATAAGGGAAGTTCTTGTGTGGGAGCAATTTCCTGCTGGGCGTTTCTTTGGTCGCGCTCTGCTTCCTTCGCCTTTTTCCTAATATCCATGCCTTGATAGTATTTTTGTGGGGGGTCGGCAGGTTCACCTCTGGCCAAACTGCATCGGTTCCTCTCAAGATCTCGACCGCCTGCTGGCCGGTCCGGGCAGTCAGTATCGAGACCAGCACCTCCTTCACACAGTCGCTGGTCTCGAGGCTGAAAACCCTGCTGATAGTCAGATTGTTCGCTGTGTCATCCAGGAGGTGCCATATAAATCGCTGGTTTTTCGGTTGCACGGGCCCATAATTATTTGATGCCGCGAAAGATAATGGGAAGTAGAACGGGGATGTTGGGACAGTACCTCGTACAGTCCTGTGGTGTGGTCCTCAGCCTGGTTCAGACCGGCATACAAGCTTTACAGTATCGAGTTATGACATCCAAGTCCGATCGGCATATTTTTCGAGCTTGATATCTCAACATGGTTTCGGAGCTAAGGTGGCGAGCCTGTATATATGGCTGCTAGAGACCGAGGTTCGACTCGCACTTGCAGCATTTCAAGATTTCAAGGGCTCTCCTACTTCCGCTAGCGACTATCTATATCCGGGTATATCCGGGTATATCCGGTGTAATTCCGATTCGTAGCTTCAGGTGATGCGCATCAATTCCCAAGATTATCCTACATCAAGCTCGAGTGCGGATGATTTCGGCTCCTATGGCTCAGGTCCTCGGATCTCTACCCATACTTTTCGGTCCTCCCTCTTCTCGGAACCATAAGGGATGTTGGGACAGTACCTCGTACAGTCCTGCGGTGTGGTCCTCGGCCCGGTTCAGACCGGTACACAAGCTCTACAATATCGGATGATGACCAAGTCTAAGATCCAAGTACGATCGGCACCTTTATCGAGCTTGATAACTCAACATGGGAAGCCGGCTAGCTTCATGACAGTCGGCGCACTAGCGTATACTGGTAGTCATTGTTGTCCAAGGGTTTACTGGCTCGCATGAACTCTACCTCCAGCATTGCTGGTGGAGCTAGGCGTACTCCCCCGTGAGGGTCTCTACATTGTCTTTGAGGTGCTGCTTGGCGGTAGTGGCGCGCTTCAGCGCATGCTGCAGTCGTTTGATCTTTGCCATATCCTCGCTCTCTCCACTAGTCACGTTGTCACAACCGCTGATAGTCTCCCCCTCCGCGTCCTGCAACATGGCGGCTGCCTGTTGCCGCTCGGCCCAATGGCCTTTACTTCCATCTGCCCTACGGCTACCTGAACCGCAGACGATGCTCCCAGGGTTTGCTGCGGCTTTCAAGGTTTTGGCGGCTACCGCTGATGCCGCCTCGTCGGCGTCGCTTAAGTCGTTCACCATACCCGGAAGGCAGGCCGTCTTCCACTTCCATCTCCGCTAGCTCTCTCCTCTATTCGCTCGTCGGACTTCACTCTTGGCGCCGCCTGCGGTTGGCCTGCACGGGATGGTACAGATGAGCGGCAACCTAGAGCCGTGCTTGTAGCAAAGGGTATAGGCGGCACGAGGGGGGGGGGGGGGGCTATAACCTGTACACATAACGTACAAAAAGCATTTCAACCTATTTTGCACCGAGTCACGCGGTGCATTGGTTAGATCTAAATTAGGGTTTGGGGTCAGCAGTGGGAGTGATAGCTAACATGATGAGGGCCGGTTGGTTCATTTGTGGTAAGTCGGGAAAACAATTCCGTCCAAGCAGGGACCTTTGGTAGGGACAGCAGGGGGGCGCTGCTGTCCCAGCTTCAGCCCAATGGAAGGAGGAGGGGCTTGGGCACACAAGAGGAAGGCTGGTAGCTTGAGCTGTAATTACACCAAATGTTCCCTATCATGGTCAGAGATAGCAGGTCCTAAGAACAAGTCAGTCTGAGCCAGTGGATGCAGCAGACTAGCAGTTGTAATCAATTTCAATTTCAATTTCTCGCTTGATATCGTCGAATTACCCACCCACCCACCGCCTGGGCGGGCCCGACGACCGTCCTCGGCCCTCGGAATCGCGGGCCCTTCCTCCGCCTCTACCCCCGGCTGGGGATGGGGGCGGGGATCGTGCACGGGTGGCGCCTTGGTAGCCTTGGCCCCGCCCGTGCTGCCACTGCCGCGGAGGAGCACTGTGCGTTGGACACCGGCGTCTCACGTCGTTGTTGGTCCGGTCAAGTTCCCGTTCGCTGTTCTTTGAGCACTTTCTCCCTTCCTGTCCTGTTGGCGCCTCCACATCACATAGCATTCGGCCTAGTGCCGCTATTGGAGTGGCCCGGGATGTTGTGCTGGGAAGGGAGTTCTACGTTCGGCGGAAGGGGACGCGGCCGAGATGGCGGCGGATTTGGCGCTAGGCGGAACAAAGCGCGCTGGACACTGGCGTCTTACGTCGTTGCTGGTCCGGTCAAGTCCCCGTTCGCTACTCGAGCACTTTCTCCCTTCCTGTCCTGTTGGCGACTCCACATCACATTCGGCTCAGCGCCGCTATTGGAGTGGCCCGGGATGTTGTGCTGGGGAAGGCGTTCTACGTTTGGCGGAAGGGGACGTGACCGAGCTGGCGGCGGATTTGGCGCGGGGTGGCCTGCGTCTGTTGCATGCCCGTGGCGCCCCGTTCTGGGTTGGACCCCCCCACTTCCGCTCCTTGCTGCGAGACCTCAACTTCGAAGCTCCTTTCCTGTCGGCGCCTTCACATTACATTCGGCCTAGTGCCGCTACTGGAGTGGCCCGGGATTGTGTGCTGGGGAGAGCGTCCCTACTGCGTGGAGCGACGGCTGGCTGGTGGTGATGCCTGGTCGGTGGCTGTCATGGCGGTTCCCGCCTCTTGTGGCCCGTAGCTGGATTTTCTTCTGGATTTCTGTATGGATTTCTTAGATTTTGCAACTAGCACGGGGGCGAAAATTTTCCCGGGGGCGGAAAAAAAAAAGCACGTGTACCAATTTCCCGCCTCGTGCAGGCGGCTTGATGAGTTGATTTTTTAGTACTGCTTTAGCAGTACAGTAGGCGGATTTGTTACTGTCCCTTATGTAATTCACACCAGTAGTACTAATAAGGACTATACTGTTAAGGACCTTTCTGATTGCCTTTTATTTTGGTGATTTCCGATATCGCCTTCTGCTGCTAGCTCATGTAAATATGCACATACTGTTATTGATGATGCTGTGATGCGCCCGCCCGCCGTCCGCCTACCCGTACAGGTACCCGTACTCGAGGCGCGAGAATCGCTGCGCTTTTTTTTTGACCTGCTCATCGCTCGAGCCGATCGGCCAACAGTCGGCCACGCACGGGTACCGACGCGAGCGGACCGTGTGTTGACAGAATCTGTTCTCCGCCATCGCTCCGCTGCTCCAGCGCAGTCCCACTCACCACGCTCTCGCCAGAATGACTACCGCCACTGTAAGTCTTGCGCTTCGGCGTTCCGTGCTTGGTCACAGCGCTGGCCGCCTTTCCGTCGCGGCGCTAGGCACTGCGCCTGCCCGGCCCTGTGCCCACTTGCCTCGCCTTTTCGCCGCCACCACGAGATCACCCTGCGGCGAGCAGGGCTGGCACGGCTCCGGCGTCGCAGAGCGGGACGGTCCCGCTTCCGCGCTGCTACTCGGCTTTTGCGCTCTCGGGGCCGCCTCGGACTGGCAGCGGGGTGTTGCTCACTGCCGCGCGGTGCGTGGCCTGGCTGGCAATCGTCGCCTCGCATCGCGTCTTCGACGAGCCTCACGTTGACCGCTGCCACCCTCTTTATCGGCCGCTTCCGTGCCGCGTGCCGCGGAGCAACTTTACCGACATCCTATTCGCTCGTACCGTCGTGGCGCATAGTTCGCAAAGTACATAGCAGCCACGAAGCAAGCTGACCGAGCAGCACAGCTAAGCAGTTTTCAGCCGCCAAGGAAGCTAGGAGAAGAAGCGCCGGTAGCCGAGAGAGGCGGGGGTTGACACCCCGGTGTCTTGCTCTGGAGGTGGGAAGCGGGGGCGTCAGTGAGTCTGTCTAACTGTGACGTGGCTGCCGCTGGTGCAGGTGGAGGCGCCGCCTACAGGAGTAGATGCTCCTGCTGTCGCGGACCAGGTGTGCTTTGCCAGGCATTGTGGGAGAGGTGGGCCGGAGGTGGATAAAGGGGGGTTTCCAGTCGAGACCATGGCAGTGCACAAAGCGTGGGTCGCCGGGGGAATACCCATCCTGCTCTGGTGGGCCGAGCGCGTTGCGCTGCTATAAATTGCTGTGTCATGTGTGTGGCAGACAACGAAGACCACTATCGCATTTGTGCTGGGTGGGCCGGGCTCCGGCAAGGGCACGCAGTGCAGCAAGCTCATCGACGAGTTCTCGGACATGGCGCACTTCAGTGCAGGGGACCTGCTGCGCGCTCATGTGAAGTCGGGCACGCCAGACGGCAACAAGGTGGCCAAGATGATGCAGGAGGGGCAGATTGTGCCCTCTTCCGTGACTGTCGGGCTGCTTAAGGAGGCGATGGCCACCAGCGACAAGACCAAGTTCTTGATCGACGGCTTCCCCCGCAATGTGGAGAACCGTGAGGCTTTCGAGACCGTGATGGGACGGGACTGCGACTTCATCATCTTCTTTGACTGCCCGGAGGAGGTGATGGAGCAGCGGCTACTCGGCCGCAACGAGGGCCGTGCTGATGACAACATTGAGACAATCCGCAAGCGCTTCAGGGTGTTTGTGGAGTCCAGCATGCCCGTTGTGGACCACTATTCTAAGCAGGATAAGGCCTACAAGTTCCAGGCCACCAGCCCCCCGGACGTGATCTACAACGAGGTGCGCCGTCTATTCATGTAAGAGCTGAAGATGTAGTCCTAGCCCCAGTGTACATGGCGCCAGTGCCCCTGATGTAGGCACTTTAACTCAAGGCAGATTGCCTCATATTGTAAAAGTGGAGTAGGCCCCTACATGCACTGCCCTGCCTACACTTCCTCTCCCCTCAGAGATGAAATGATTTCTTCCCACGTCTGCCATAGTTGCTATACCAGGTGAATTTCATGTGCGAGTGTGCCCAGCTAGTCATTGTGAGTTCCTGCAAATACGGATAAGAGGCGTTGTGGTGATGCAAGAACATGCACCAGCCCTGGCAGATTATACATTCAATAGAGGGTCAGGATAGCAGCTCTTGCAATGAGGTAGCGGCCCTTCACCATCGCACCGCATCTCTTTCTAGAGAGCCCTGCAACCCCGCGCAGCGGTTGCTCTGCGGGTCAGCACCCTATCCCGGCTCCTTGCTGACATATAGCAGCCACTCTGCCATAGTGTTAGCATGAATGGTGGCGACATTACCGGAGCGGAGCTCGATATTAGGGCATGTGGCCGCTGGAAAAGCGAGAGGCCGGCGGTCGAACTAATATGCGGATCTTGAATAGAAATGACGGGGAAGATAGGCCGAAAACGGCGTCGAAATTAGTTTGGAAGCTGGTTAATATGTTAAAGTCAACATTTTTTGATATCCATTTCGACACCCCTCCTCATGAGTCCGGGTTTTGCATTTTCGATCGCAAAGCGCATGCATGGGCGAGGGTAACGCCGGCTGCATGTCCATACATGCTAACTACAGCGAGAATAGTTCGGGCAAACGCCTATTGTGCGCTTTATACCCTCCCGCGCGACAACACGACCATTTGTGGGCGCCCTTAAAAAACGCGAAATAAGCGCATGATGCGTTGGCGCTAGAAAATTCTGGGTTGCGCCAACCGTCCAAACCTATGGAAATAGCGGCACTCGTCGCACCAAACTCAGTGAATACGGCCCTTGGCATAAGTTGCACACAGCGTGCGTGTAGGCCACTGAAAGCATGTCGCTATAGGCACGACGTGACACCCCAACGACAAGTTGGCCACTGTGGGGAGCAGTTTTGGGGTGAAAATGCTGCTGTTTCTGTGGCGAATGCACGTAGGAGAGGCGCTCGATGCCCCCCTTGGCGTAGGGCGATGCTCTACTATGGGGGCGCGTGGTGGAATGCCAGTTGCACCGTAGCGTTTCGTGAGCGGGGTGGCGCGATAGGGGCGTGGACTTTAATTAATGTAAAATTCCTTGAAAAATGCTGTGGAAAATGGCATTTTGGCTGGTAGATGTGTGTATCGCTAGGAGGCGGCACATGCCAAGTGTTGGTGGTCCGTGGTCATCCACACACATAACGCTCTCGCACAGCCGAGTATGGGGCTTAGACATCGACTTGGCGCAAAGCCACGCGCCCGACATGGGTGGGCACATGAGGCAGTGAGGGGCAAGTTGGATGATCATCTTTGGGGATTTTTTCCGGGGCCGCAATAAATCGTTTGTTTGCTTTTCGAAGATTGGTTTCCACGCAGATTTGAACGAGCAATTGCGTGGTATTTTCAAAACAATTTTCTGAGCAAAACCTGAGAAGTTATAGCGTTATAAAGCCAATGGAGTGTTGCTGAGCGTGGCCGACACTGATGCCATGCCAGTGTCGCAACGCGACATGTACTAGCCGCCGCCCACACGGCTGCACCCCAACCAACTGCACCCGAGCCCCTCTCCAATGTGTTTCCTCACGCGTTCGTGGCCCTCCCGCCGTTTGGTTGTGTATTCACGCGCGTCGGCGTGTGCATGATACTGACGTTGGTTTTGGTGCTGTTGGAGGCGACGCCTATCCACGCACCAAGTGCAGCGTGACACCCTAGTCAAAGGTCTTTAAGCTTCGGTTTGAGCCACTCGCCATGCAGGTCTTATAAACCCTCTGAGAATCTAAGGTTTCATCTCATATACCCTACGTTCAGGTACCCTAGACGTCTTAAGTCTTGAGACTGCCGAAAAGGGACCCCAAACTTATGGGGAGTGGTGTATATAATTTTAACGTGCAAGCTGAAACGCTAGTGCCATGCGGCCGTCTGCCAGGATTACTACAGGTACTCATATTTTTCAGAGCGTCGCGATTTTAATTCTGCGTAGGCGAACGAAGGCGTCACTTGTCAACATAGCGTTGTGCCGGAATATAGTACTTGTAACATAGTGGGCGGGAGTAGGTTTTGATTAACGGTCTATTTGGGCTTTAGCATCAGTAAATTGTTATCGAACATACAGGTTACGAAAATAAAATCGGTTTCAAAGCGGAGCTCGTGGGGCTTTCAAACGTCGTATTGGGCACATATGTCTTACCTTTAGGCTCAAGCTCAAGAGCCTTCATATAGTGTGAAGGCATATTGTCGTCATTGTGTGCAGTGACTGGCCACCTGCTTGTCGACAGTGTTGTCGGCCAGGTAAGCATCCCCGATCTAGTTGGCTGGTGGCATTGGCAAGTCGCTAGTGGCATTTGCGGCAGTGTGCTTAGGACAACGTTCCGGCCGGGTACGCCGTCGGGTGGATGAGGCGGTATTTGGATGACCACATGCATGGGGCGTCAGCATTGTCTGAGGTTACAATTCCACCGGGGTAAAACAATAGTGGCACGGGTGTGATAGGTCGGCCGGTAGGTCGAGTTCGGCATTAATTATTGTGGTATTGTGGTACAACAAGACATACATATCATATTCGTTACGGTTTTTCTTCATTATTGTCCTCTCTTGCGCATGTATTGGTACTGCGTGTGCCAGTATCTTGCTGGCCAATGTGCAGTCGCTACTTACAAACACTACTGATATAGCAACCCAACTGCATTTTTGCAGTGCTCTTGACAGTACTTTGAAGTCTTTGGATGCAGAAGGAAAGATCATAACGGGCGCTCAAAAATGATTTTAAATGACAAATAATTAACTTATGATGACCGTTGCATTTTCGGGCGCATGAAAATGACAGTGTCTCGTAGCGACGGTGCCGGTATCCCCATATACCCGCCGCGTAGCAGATGGATGAGCCCGCCTATTTCGCGGGGGATAAGGATCCTCGTTACCAACTCGTACTCGTCGTACTGATGCGTGTATCTCGTACCTGGTACTCGTGATCCGAGCGCTCCGCGTGCTCGTGACGGATCACTCGTACCGGGATATTGGCGCTGGTAGCTCCCCCGCTATGTAAGGATTAAATTAAATCAGTAATGTCCGGGGCGGGACATCGGCCGAAGACGCCCCAGCACTTGACCGCCTCTTGCTGCGCCAACTGGTATGTATGTGTACCGAGTACGGGTGCCCGCGCACTTATTTTTCCCGCCCCCGGGACAGGACTGGCACCAGGCCTTGCCTGGCCTTGCAGGGTCTCTAGGACGGCCCTTTAGTTAGGCAGCGATATTCGTTTACGGAAAGCCCTGGGAAGGCGACTCTCGGTCACCATTCACCAAGCAAATTGCCGGAGCATTCTGCAAAACTGCTAATTTTGGGCCCGCGCACTGTGAGAAACTCGTGCCCATCACATGATAATAACGAGCTACAGCGACTATTATCTACACATACATACCAGGACCTGTACTGCTCAATGCCCACCGGCTCGCTGGCTCACTGGCTCAACCCCGCCCAACGTCTGTACCTTGGGCAGGACTTCACCCCATACCGAGCAAGCGGAAGGAACCCACCACCACCGCCGCTGTTCATTGTGAAGAGGAATGGCTTTCAGCCCTGCCACCGGTATCATCTGCTCGTATAACTTCGCATCGTTCTGAAGCAGGGACGGCAGAACGCCTGGGTTTCGCCGTTACTGGTACTCGCATACGGGAATCTCAGTTCCAAATATCCAACATCAAGGGCAGGTCACGCGGCACAGCACTGGACGCGATGGCGTCCACCTCCCCCCCCGAGACCGCGGGAACTTTGCCATCCTCTGGAAAGAAGCGCAGCGCCGACCATATGCGCAACGCTGAGCAGAGCTGCCAGCCTGGCACTGACGACATTGACGTCCATACCGAGCTGGCGCAGGTGCGTCTAGCGGCCCGCCCGCGCCGCGTGCAGTTTTTTTCCCCGCCCGCCATTATATCATATCCCAATGCGCGTTTCGGTATCAATGCCCTGTACGAGTACGACTAGTCGCTATATGCACGTATGCTCAGACAACAGCACCGCCAGTACTGGTAATATAGCACGCGGGACCCGATTAGCGTGCGTACCCGCCCGGCCGACCCCGACCCCCCCCCGCCCAGCGCTCACACAAATGGTCACCGTGAGACCTGTTAAGGTGCTTCCACATGGTACTATTGAACTTATATAAGCGGCCGTAGACACTCCGCGAGCCGACCTTCCAGTCGGTCTGGGCACCTCGGCAAAACAATTTCTCTGGAGGGGGGCGAGGGGGCCAGGACACGTCCGCCAGGTCAATCAGCCGCGCCGTGACTGGCAGCTCCAGCACTCGCACCCACGCTTCGTGAGCGAGTCGAGGTGAGACCGTGCAACGTCTAGTAACTGAAGGCGGAGGGTCACGGTGGTTGTGCTCCGCCGACGACTGCACGCAGGCTGAACTCGCGGCATCTTGCCGGTGCACCAGTAAGGATTACAGGTAGCCAGACGGTGCCGCGCGAGGCGGATGAAGGGTCCCCGCCGACGCACCGACAACACCCACCCGTAAAGTGCCAATGAATCAATTGATCGTGATCATCCGGACCCGCTAAAATAAAAAAGACGCGTTATTCAGGGCGAGCGAATCCGCCTCGTTTCCAGCCTATTCGGACACGCTCTGAGAAAACAATAATGATACGTTTACGTACGTTTGGTATTTTTGTTTTATTAGCGTGTCCACTGCGCAACTGCTGTAGCGGACGTTTCCTATTTATTGCTATTCGGGTGGTTTCCTGATCGCCTTTTGCAGCTAGCTCATGATATTAAAGGGCGTACGAGGATCGGACAAGCACGCCGACGTTGCACGCGTAACCCGTACCGCGAGCTATTGTTTAAAATTTTATTAGATTGTCCGTGTTTTATTCAAGTGCACGGCCAAAGAAACCTACGGATCAGCACCGATTTATTAACGACATGCTCGTAAGTGCTCTCTCTACAGTATTTAATCGCCAGAGGCCCCCAATAGGGTGAGGGCGGCCCCAGGGTGGCGTTATTTTTGTTATGCCGGTTGTATATTTCATGGCGGATACATGCCATACAGGTACCCCAGGCCTACGGGTACTCGGGTAGTAAGAGTGTACGGGTATGATGTAAGGATTGCGAATGATGTCCAGATTTATATTTGTGTTCATAATCAGACGGACGACGCGGCAGAGGCACGCCACCGTGCTGTAGCATCGCGCCTCACAAGTATATACGACACGCCCGGCACTGACCACGAAAGGTTTTGTGGGTTTCACTGGTGCCAGTCCTGTACCGGAGGCGGAAAAAAAAAAGCGACACGCCCCGCCTGGGCAGCCAGGACACATCCGCTAGGTCAATCAGCCGCGCCCTGACCGGCAGATCCAGCACTCACACCCACGCTTCGCGAGCGATTTGGGGTAAGGGTGCAACTTCTATTAGCTGGGGGTGGAGGGTCACGGGGGCTACGCCCCGCCGACAACTGCGGGCAGGCCTCATCGTGGTCTCATCGTGGCTGGTGCACCGGTACGGGTGGCCAGACGGCCCCGGAGATGATCAAGGGTGGTCCTCGACGCGCGCGCGATACCTTTCGCCGTAAAGTACTTTTTGGGAAGCGTGTCTGGACCCTACTGCTCAAAAAAGGACACGCTCGCTGCTGGCGTGCATGTCCCCGGTTTTAATTTTGCTACAGGGTATGTCGGGACCTCGTACAAACCATAGTATTTATACCCTGTATGGCGGACGATAACGATTGATATCATCGACAGACATATATTCGCTTATATGCCTGTACGAGTACGAACGTACGGGTACCCACCATGATGCACGGGGTTATGACACGGACGCCGACGACGCGCAGGAGGCATAGCGCAGTCTGACAGCCTACACATATTTTCATTAGGGTTAAACGCATTTTTTCATTCCCGGTGATTCAGTATTTCACAGCATGGGATATACATCACTCTGACAGCACGTAGCATTCCTGACGCAGCAGTACTATTTGTCACTGCTCCAGCATTTTCCATCACATCGATACCTCAACCGCGTTCATGAAGTGCACTTGGTGCACATACAATATCGCTGAAGTTGCTGCCTGCCTCTCTTGCAGGCCGGCAGCGGAGCCAGCAAGGACAGAGCGGAGTGTCGCGTCCCTGGCTGCACCTCCACCGTTGCAGATGAAACGTTACGCAATAGCCACCGTGTGAAGCTATGTGTGGTCCACCAGAAGGCAGACTCCGTGGATGTCGCTGGCGTAGAGCATCGATTCTGCCAGCAGTGCACTCGCTTACATCCACTGGACCTGTTCGACGGTGACAAGCGTGGCTGCCGCAAGCGTCTGGAGCGGCATAACCGGAGGTATGGGACCGTATATGATGTCACTGTCCTGCGATCTGCTCACCCACCCCCCCCCTTTCCAACACACACTCGCGCACCCCACGCTGCTAGCCACAATATGTCAAATACTGACTGAGCCTCGAATCTGATGATTTCCTCTGATAATCCTGCAGGCGGCAGAGGAAGGTTAAGATGTCTAAGCTGCGGGTGAGCTGCAACCGTGAACATGAATTTGGCGGCATCATCTTTAGCTCGTTGCTGCATTGCATGGAGTCGGGAGCTGAGTTGACTTTTCTGCCTGCTGCAATTTTTCTGTTTCCAGGGGTCAAATGATGAGTCACACTCCACAAGCGTGACTGCCGCCACAGGCACCGAGTCTTATTTTTCAGCACCTGATCAAATGTTGAACGAGGCGTCACGTGAATACTATCCCGAGGCTTGCGTATTTCAGGAGACAGGCAGCAGCTTCACTTACCCAACACCGTCAGCCAGGATGGATGCTCTTCTCGCGCCGTCCAGAGTTTCAAGCTTCCCCTCCGGACACACACAGATGCCCGGCATTGGAACCGTACGACGTGATATGAGTCAGAATCAGGGAGAGCTCATGTCGGAGCCGGGATATGCCAATGCCAATATGCAAAGAATGAATGGCCAAAGTGTAGCGCTTCAGGACATAGCAAATGCTGGAAGTTTCTCTTCTCGCCAATGCGATGGAAACAGGATCCGGGTAACTATCCATATTGAGCCTCCGTGCAGTGAATGCATGCTACCATGGTAGGAAAAACCAGCTTGGCACCACTGAGCTGACTGCAAATCTGATATTTCCCCCACCTGAATGGTTGTCGCGGACCCCTCGCAGATAGCCATGAGTCATCCGCCCAACAATGGCTTTTATGGCATGATGGGCAACCAATGGATGATGAACCAGCGAGTCAGCGATGAGACGGAGAACCACAACATGCCTCAGATGTCCAGCGGCGGTGGATTATCCAGCGGAGAATTTGGCGAGCAAGATTTTGACACCCTACAGCCGATTGCGAGCTGGCCTGTCACAACGCAAGCCCCATGGCAACCATCAAACTTTCCTGCGCCACGCAATGCTCAGGTCCATCACACTGTTTGAGAGGCAGCGTCTGGCCCATCAGTGGCTCAACCTAAACCCCGTATTCATCTAGATATCCCTGGTGGTTGCAAGTGTAGGGACCAATGTAACGAGACTGGCGTACACCACACGCAAGGTCTACAGTTTACATTGCGCGAGTCGGTGCGAAATTGTTGGATCCTAACGACCTCGGCCGGCAGCAGCAGCCTTACAGCCACGACTAAAGACAGCCCGATGAACGCACCTTCACCAAAAAGCCTACAACAAATACAAGGAAGTTCTCGCGTCCTGGCTCTCCTATGCTCGCGGTGACCAATCACAAGGAGGAATACTCCGGGGGAATTCTTCCTGGTATGCGGGGGGGAGGGGGGGGGTGCTCGTGTACAAAGTCGTCAGATGATCAGAGGCAGCAGGTTGAGGCCCTGATGATGATAGCGGCCACTAGCAACGAACCCAGGGTGTGCGCAGCCTGTATTATGCCCTCTTTCCGGGTACCTAACAGGGACAGACTGGATAGTATTGCCCATCTGCGGACCACCGGGGTCCGGTGGGGGTGCCATTCACCTGCGTACATGCCAAGGTACCCATGCCACTAATTATTCTAGCAGTCGCTACCCGAGCGAGGTAACATGCAACTAAGTCTCGAATGTGCGTTGAATTCTGCGTCATCCTATATCAGCAATCCAATAGTCATAATTTGCTGATTGTCGGAGAGGTGCACGTTGTTAACTGCAGAGCCCACAACAGCAACACAGATAGCCTCAGGTCTTTGATAGCCTCCTTCAGATTACAATCCCACGGGCAAGTAGGCAGGTGCTATATTGGGGGCTAACGGCGGGTAACAGAAGGGGGGTGGCACCGAGGGCCTCAAGCCGTTGTGCTGCTGCCGCCATTCATCTCAAGATGCGCAGTCAGACTGTAGGAAACTGTGAAACCGTAGCCATCGATTGCGGGCTTATCGTTCTACTAGAGGCTGCCAGAATCCCGCTCTCTTTCATTTAGCTTTAGGCGTCTCACCAGCAAGTTTTATATGTTGTTTAGGAACCCCCCCCCCCCCCCCCCCCAGCGTGCGCGCGCAGGGGCCTTCGCTGTGCCTACCTCCACCCACAGCAGTCACACACATACACTTTTTGACACCCCCATTTCGGCAATGAGAAGTTCAGTGCATGATTCATCTAGCTACCTTCTAAATACCATTGGAGAGTGGACTGATTAAATGATGGAAACCGACGCCTTATAATAATGCTGACAGTATTCCGAGCAGGATGCTGTGGTTGTGTGATGATCGGTATTAGATGTTTTGACGAAATGCGACATGTGATGATATGACAGCTCTTATTGTTGTTATGTATGTCACCATAAACCTCTCTTAAAAGTAACGAGGATCCTCCTATTCTACTCACAGATGATTGACCAAGAAACGGCTGATGCGTGACGCTGCTGTTACTGAAAGATTCCATATACAGATTGATATCATTGATAGTTGTCGGATCAGCCTGCGCCCAGCGCGCCTCGTATGTCTCGCGAGAAGTGATCGCGAATAACAGTAACCCCCTGCCCTTCCGAGGTAAAATCGCGGATTTGAAAAAAATAGAAGTGAAAACCCGGTACCGAGGGCATCACAACTTGTTATTTTCGGTGCCTCTTTCTCCACAGAGAAAGGGGGCATATAATAATAAATAACATGGGGTATCGTCGTAGTGCAGTAGTACTGGGCCGGACCGCGCTAAAGAATGGGTATTGCGTTCTGCGAGCACCTGAGTTAGACCGCATATGTTCTGTTGGGCTGTGGCAGAGGAACAGGGGGGCTCAAGAATAGAGGGAGCGGGCCACCTAAAACAAGAAATCCAGTTGTGATGGCCTGATGGCTTGGACGGCAACCAGTTTGGGCTTTGATTGGCCACTCATTCGCGGCTAAGGCCAACACAACTTTATTGTTGTTGGTTTATTGAGTTCTCTCCCCCCTTTTTATGAGCCCCCCCCCCCCCCCCCCCCCCCCCCCCACACACACAACTGCTCCACATGCCTTTTATACTTTATTTTGCTTTTAGGTAATAGTAAGTTATCTGCGCATTGATTATCTGCTCAGCAGGGAAGTAGGAAACCTGGGCTACAATTGTAGGCGAACGTACCGATCATAAGCGCGTTCGCTCGATGTCGCGCTATAGTCGCTATACATGTACATGAGCTAGCTGCAAAAGGCGATCAGGACTAACATATGCGCACTACAAACAGAAGTAACAGCAACTATGAAAGGTTGCCAGCAAAAGATTGAGAGTCATAAGCCTGATACCAAGGTCGAGCATGAGACCATGGACGGAGCCAAGAAACAAGGAAGAGGCCAAGGGAACCACGAAGTCGCCAAGCTCCCAGGAACGAAAGGGTCAAGGGAAGCACTGAAGCCAAGAAACGGCCAGAACGACCGAAAGGGTAACACGAAACCAGTGGGGACCTCCGCCCCGGGGTAGGCCATCAGCCGCGGCGAGTACGCTTGCAGCCAATGACCCGGGTCATAGCAACACATGCCGACGAGCGACGCGACGCATGTGCATGAGCACCATCACGTGCCGCGCGCGCGGCCGCGACCCCGCCAAGAACGTTGTCTACATGTGCCATGTTGATGAGCAAAGGGAACCGGCGGCGCCACGCAGACAAGAGCTGGCCGATTTTTCGGCCAGTGTAGTGTGCGTGGCTAGCTTTCGCAAGCTCTACCAAGAAGGCCTTAGCGTGCGGGGCCAGCGAGCCGAACTCGGAAAGGGCGAGAGGAACAAAGCGAAGCATGCCGGCGGCATTTTGGACACCCTCGTCATACTTTGGATTTTGTGGCGCTATGCAGCCCGCAATGCGGTCGTTGGATCCGAGCTTGACACGCCGAGGATAGGGGCAATGGTGGTATCGACAGCAACCGTGTTCCCGCGGATACGTTACCACCATACCCAAAAAGCCCAACATCGGGGCCGGCCGGCCGTCGCTGACCTTCGGAAAAGAAACAAGCGCCGGTGGGTCCGTGAGGGTCTAGACACCCACGCCATGGGCGGACTTCACGTCGTGGCAAACGTCGGAAAGGCCATGTGCCGCCCACTCGTGTGCGGCGTGATTGGAGTCGCCCCCAGAGCAACGTGCCACGTGATCAACGTACGCAACCGCCCAAGCTGAAGGAGTGAATTCCACGCCAACTTCCTCAAAACGGGCCAGCATGCCTTGTACCGAGAAGGAGCAAAAAGCACAAGGGCAGGGCTCGCCAAGGGAGAGGACAAGAGCCGCCGCAAGGCCATAGGGGCGGCAAACGGCAACGCGGAACATGGAATCGTAGTACTCAGGAGTCACGGGAACGCTCACGGACTTCACCAAGGCGACCCCCACTTGGAGGATCAGTCACCGGGAACGCTGTCGCAGCGCGTAAAAGGCGGCCCCGGAAGCGGTTACTATGAGGGCCGCTTGTAGGCATACACGTAGCAAGCTTTGCCGAGCGGACCGTGTGAATGCGGTGGCTCAGGGTTTCCTGGACTTTCCGCATGGAGTGCAAGGGGAAGTCCGAGTAATGCGGGATACCTTGGACGTCGGCTGCCGAGCGCATCGCAGACGCTGGCTCAGCCCTAGCGGCCGAGCAGCCGGCATAAGCAACGCGAGAGCGCTTGGAGGGGAGCAACTTTAGGGCAGAGGCCAACGGCCCCGCAAGCATATCCTCGAGCACCGCGTCTCCACACTCGTCAACGACACTACGGGTATGACAGCGCGAAGCTCGACAACCCACATCGGCACCGACACGTTGGCGCCGGCATCGGGCTCCAACGATGGGGTGGCCATAGCCTGGTGAATCGAGGACGCCCCAACAAGGTAGAGGCTATGAGGGCTGGATACGCCTGACGGCTCGGAAAGGAACGCGCCGGCGTCGCTTAGGGTGGCGTGTTGAGCACGGAGGAAAGTCACAGCGTGGCCAACCACAAGGGCGGCAACGCCGATGTGGGAGGCATCTGCGATAACCACATTATCGCCGATGCCGATGCCCCCAAATTGGACATGGAAGGACATGTGCGTGCGCATGGAGGGCGTATCCAAGAGGTCGGGGCTAACACCCCAAATGCCGGCGAGCGTTGAAAACGCGGCGGCGTCCGCATCTTCAAAGGCGATCAGAAAATCACCCTAAAATAAAGGCAATACGAAACGTCCATGAAAGCAATTGCGCGGTGGAAGCAGCACTAGCCCGTCTAGCATCGAAGATGAAGCGGGAACAAAGTTGTATAAGAAATTTCAAATTTCAAATTTCTGAAACCGAGAGTTGTTGGTCTCGTCAAGAAATGCCGCCGGCTCCTTTTGCGAGCACGACGCGGCCTTCACTAGCTCCCTCTCAATCACGTGGGCGTCCGCACCGCTACAACGTCCCATACCATCGTGTATGGCGGTACACTGAGGGTGCGGAATGAGAACGGGCAGACGCATCAGACTTGGCCGTCTGCACTCCGGCAGAGAGAATGCCGCCCAAGGTACCATGCACGCAAGCAAGCGGAGACTCGTTGCAACAACCCCCGCCGCGTGCGCAACAGGTGATGGCGGAACTCATCAGGGGGTTGGCTGGCGACAAAGTTCCGAAGATCTTGGACGGACTGACCACGAAGGAGGCTATATATGTTGGTACTACTGTACCTCGTACAGTCCTACCTGTGGTGTGGTCCTCGGCCCGGTTCAGATGGGTATACAAGCTCTACAATATCGGATGATGACATCCAAGTCCGATTGGCACCCTTATTTCGAGCTTGATATCTCAACAATATCAACGCGCGCTACAAGGTAGTATATATAAGAGGAGTGGTCGCTTTCCGTAAATGGATCGCTACCTAAACGGCCGTCGTAGTGACGCTGCGAGGGTTTCACTGGTGCCAGTCCAGTCCTGTCCCGGGCGCGGGGCGGAAAACAAATAAAAAAATGAGAACTGCTTCAAGGATTATGTACTGGTACCAGGCTGCTGTTGTTACCCCTACTGCTGGTACCTGATGTACGGTAATGTTACAGACTTCCTGCTACCACAGCTGAGACTTTATCTAAACATTTGATCACCCGACGCTGTGTGGATTTCTTGAATGTTGCGTATCGCTATAATATTAAAACATCACTTGCCTCATATTTTATTTATCATTCCCGGCCCCAGCCAGCCGCGCCCGCCCGTGCCTGCCGCCCTTAGTAGTACTTGAACTTCACCCGACTCTACCCCGTGTCCCCGTCTAACCAAACCTATTAACCACAAGTACATCCTTTTGGTACTACTTTTAGCAGTATAGTACCATTATGGATTTGTTACTTCCCTTTTTGTAATTCACACCAGTACAGCAAGTCGCTTGGGCTTTTGTAATTCACACCAGTAGTCGCCCGCGTGCCTGCCGCCTGGCTGATCGGTCGCTTTGAGCAATTCACACAAGCGCTACCACCTGTAGCGATCTTATCCTTACACGAATTCAGCACTCGAAGCAACCCTGCTGGGGTCCAGTCATATAGCCGCCGCCCCCATTCGCAAAGCGCATTCCGCGACAGCTCACAGGGTGGAGAGTGGTAAGAGGCATGTGGGAATTCTGGCGCAGCAAGAGCAAGGGCTCAGGAAGCCGCAACGGCCGCTCGCGCTTGCTGAGCCCCGACCGCCAGGAGAGCGCGGAGGGCGAGGATGGACAGCTGCAGCCGATGACAGACGGCGGGTCCCCGTCGCGCGGCGACTCGCCCGCAAGGGAGAAGTGCAGCCCCTCGCCTAGGCGCCGCGGGCCCACGTCTCCGGAGCAGACCCACATTTACTTTAAGGATCTGAAGCTGCCGGTGGAGGACCCGGAGGTGGGGCGGGCAGGCCGCTTGCGTTCGGCTGTGGGATTTCGCGATGCGTCCGGGAGGCGTCGCAGCAATGCAGCCTTCTCCGGCCCTCCCCCCTCTTTCCCTCAGACAGGACCTGACACGCGGCAGCATCAATGTGATGCAAAGCACCCCCCTTCCAAACTGGCCATCTGAGTCAAAGTGAACGTTGCTTTGGGCATCCTTCGGGTTATCAGCCACCTGAAGCCGCCAGGTGGAGTAGGGCGAGGTTGCCACAGCGAGCCTGAGCCGGCATGGCTGCGCAGGATGACAGCCAGGACGATGCCAACGGGGGCATCGAGGACGAGAGTGTAGGAGGCTGCGAACAGCGCCGCAAGTTGGTGGAGAAGCACAAGCTGATCATCGTGATGGTCGGTCTACCGGGCCGAGGCAAGACGTTTCTCTGCAACAAGCTCTGCTCCTACCTCAACTGGTGCGGTCTTGCGGCGCCTCTTGATCCGCCCACAGAAGCACCTGTCAAGCGGCTAGCTGCTGAGGGTCCCCAATCCCGCGCGCAGGCTTGGGCACCGCACCCGCCACTTCAATGTGGGCTTCTACCGCCGCCGCATGAACACAAGCCACGAGGCCCAGGATGCCACGTTCTTTGACAAGAACAACCAGGTGGAGGCTGTGCTCCCAACACAGCAGTCCTGCCCCCCGTGCGAAGCCGCGGCCATCTTTCACTTTGGCACAGCAATCGGCACATCTGTCCCTGCTGGACCCCACCATTTGGCCCACCAATCATCCGCTCCGCCAAGTGGCCGCTGCCTACCCATGGTGGCCATCTCGCGCGTGACGGCCGGCCCTAAGCACTGGGCAGAGCTGCTTGTGCTTGTCGAGCTGGCAGAGTGTCCCTGAGCTTGTGTGCATGACCACAGGACGGACAGCAGAAGCGGCAGGAGGCACTCCTGGCGGCGCTGGATGACATGCTGACGTGGTTGGGCTCCGGTACAGCCCTCCCATGGTCTGCCTGCACATGCGCCTGACTGCCGTCCCCATCAGAGTGTCCTGACGAGGCGGATTCTCTTACCACGATGCGCAGAGCACTCTCAGGTGGCCATCTTTGACGCCACCAACAGCACAGAGGAAAGGCGGCGTTTCCTGGTGAGTACAGCCGGCAGCCCTCCTCCCTGCCCTCCTGCTTCCCGCCCCCCTTCCTGCCACCTGGCCCCCAGGCCAGCGCATCGCCCCCGGGTGCTAGCCGAGCCCGGGCGAAAGGAAGGGCCATGCGGAGGCGCTGGCTGCTGCCGCTGGTGCGAGGCGCTGTGTCAGTGCTGGAGGCCTGGCCGGGGCGTCTGGACTCACAGGCAGGGGGATCTGTCTGTGGCGCGCGCAGATTCAAAAGTTCCACGGCACGTACCAGTACCTGTTCCTGGAGAGCGTCTGCAACGACCCCGCGGTGCTCGAGGCCAACTACCGCTACAAGATGATGTTCAGCCCCGACTACAAGGGCGTGGATGTGGAGCAGGCCATGGTGGACTTCAAGGAGCGGATCCTGCGCTATGAGGAGGTCTATGAAACCATCACTGACCGCAATATCCACTACATCAAGCTCATCAACATGTGGGCCCAGCCGCGCCGGTGTCAGACCATGCCGACGCTGCAGCTCGCACTGCTTCCACCCTCTTCGTGGCAGCCTCGCCGTGGGGACATCTTCTTGGCCGCTGAGGGTGTTGACCTGGTGCTGCGGCAGGGTAACGGGCCGGGGCCACCTGGACATAAACCGCATCAGCGGCTACATTCCCGGGAAGATTGTGTTCTTCCTGATGCAGGTGCGCACTGCGCTATACATAGGCGCTGGGGGTTGCTTCAATGCAGTCCTGCGTGCTGTGTTGGTGGTGTCTTGGCTTTGCAGGCGAGTTGACGCGTGAATGGGTGGCGCCTGGAGACCGGAGGGGGGGGGGGGGGGGGGGGGAGGGGCCTTATGCGGGTGCAAGACACACAGTCTGGATAGGTCAGCGGAGCATGTACAACCACACACATGGCTCGGCGCTTTGTACTGACATGCAATGGCGATCAATCCGTGCCCCTGCGTGCTCGCCCAGATCTGCAAGTCGGGCATGGCGCGCACGCGGAAGATTTGGCTCAGCCGGCACGGTGGGCACGGCCCCATCCCTGACAACTGAGCATGCTGGAACGCTGCCGCGCCTGAACGGAGGGCTGCTAACACCTCGGCCCTTCATGCCCTCTTTGGGCGCCTGATCGCATGTCCACCGCCCGCTGACCTGGATGCGCAGGCGAGTCGCAGTACAATGTACTCGGGCTCTTGGGAGGCGACTCCGGCATCAGCGATCAGGGCCACAAGTACGCTGAGATCCTCCCTGACATCATCTTTGACAGGCTGCCGCTGTCCTTTGACGAGTCTGCGTGCCCACCGGTAAGCCCCGACCTTTCTCACTGGGCAAAGCAGGATGTCGCACATGCTGCGTTTGGTCCATTGGGATGCATTTGCATTTCATACCCATTAATAATGAATGTTGCGCTCGTTATCTCCCGTATCAATTGGCCGCTGGTAATGAGTGCGTTCCCCGCGGCATGGTGATGCACGTGTGCTGCTCTAACGTCGGAGCTTCCGCCTCTGCCCGCAGGTCTGCGTCTGGACATCCACGCTGAAGCGTACCATTGAGACGGCGGGCCACCTTCCCTTCCCTAAGCTGCGCTGGAAGGCGCTGGACGAGATCCATGCGGGCCAGTTTGACAGCTACACGTACGAGCAGATCCAGGAGAAGTACCCGGAGGAGTACAAGGCGCGCAAGGAGAACAAGCTGAGCTACCGGTACTGCCCTCATGTACCTGCGCATGCCTGTTGCTGATGCAGTATGAAATGAAGGCACTCACATTGGCAGCCGACGTCATCCCACATTCCTATCATTAGTGAAGACGGTTTCTGGCTGGATATCGGCTATGGGTATGTTGAGCCGCGCTGGAAGTGGTCGGCAAACACAGAGACACTGAGCACTGCCTGCAGCACCCCTTGGGCCGTCTCTCACTGCTGGCTGCTGTCTGTCGCAACGAAGGTACCCCAACGGCGAGAGCTACCTAGACGTGATTCAGCGGCTGGAGCCGGTCATCATCGAGCTGGAGCGCGAGAAGGAGAGCGTGGTGGTGATTGCGCACCAGGCCATCCTCCGCGCGCTGTACGGCTACTACTCTTGCACCCCGCTCACGGACATCCCCACTCTGGAGATCCCGCTGCACACCGTCATCGAGCTGACGCCCAAGGCGGACGGCACCATGACAGAGGAGCGCTTTGAGACGGGGGTGCCCACCACCAAGCAGGTAGGGGACTGGCACCTGCTGCATCCCGGCAGGGGTACCCCATATGGATATCGTGCGTATCTAATCATCACCGCTTGATGATTTACTTGCAAATGCCAACGCACCTGTAAGAGCCCTCACTTTAAAGCCTCAGATTAGGCTTGCATGCAACCTATGAGCATTTGCTATATGGTATGGCATGGTTAAATGCGTCCAGCCCGGAGGCCCAGGGGTTGCTAAAGGGCATCACCCGACCCATTTGTTATAGTATAGTCTTAATCATAGTCATTTGACCGGCGAGCTAGGCAGCTTCTTACTCACAGTGCTCTGATTACCGCGTCGGCACCCGAAGCGCTGTTCGACACCGTGACTATGGCAGGTCGTCACCGACGATCCCATTCATACCAGTGACTGCCTCCAGCATGGCTTGGCAAACGCACGGAGCATTGTATACATTTACTCCTGCGTAGGTGGCAAACCATTATGTATCGCGGTAGTGCCGGGCCGTGTTTAATTTGACACCCTTCTAGCGTGTTTGTGTTTTTTATTCTATCCTATTCGTCTGCTATTCTTGACAATGCGGGAGTTACATCGTTACAGCCTGTTTGGACGCGGTACTAAGGATTATTATTATGTAATCATTCCTGTGGACTGTGCTCCGCTTGATTACCCATACACAGAGTTTGGAACCCCTATTACCACACACGCCATATGTATTTCTCACCAGTATATACACATTGATTATATGTATAATCAGGATTACTAACCGATTTGATACGATCCGAAAAGTATTACCAACAATAACGTGTAATTGTTAATCTTAAACGTAATCTTGTCATTGTGCATTGCTTCGCATCCCCGCATCGCTGTCTGATTTTAAACAATGCACGTGTACTTTTCCTTAATAAATGGGCAATACAAACTCAAACAATGTACTTGGTGCTTTCCGAAATCAATTCGCAGTATGACTGAGATGTATCTGTCACTTTTCTTTCAAAATAATACAAATTATCAACACATTTTCTATTATATTTCTACTTGCCCAACTGCCATCCCAGTAAACTGTTGGGTTTGGCAGTACTGCCCCGCACTACTCCTGCATGCCGCACATACCCTGCTGCGGCCTCTTGTCGGATGAATGCGGCTAATACACCGTTGTGCCCCCTGCTGGCACGGCGCAGATCGACGAAGTTGCCGCTGCTGTTGCAGCGGCCGCTGGTACCAAGCGGGACACCCTGGAGAAGGTCATTTCCGGCGAGGTTCCCGTCAGCCCTCACGCGGCCCCCGGCCTGAAGAAGCAGGCGGTGGAGGTGGGCGCCGACATGCCCATGGGCAATGCCGGAGACGCCGCCGCGGCTGTTCACGGCATCCTGTCGGCCAGCCCCCCCACGCTGAACATGCCAGTGGGCAGCCTGCCCAATACAAGCTCCATCGGCATGTCTCCCGCGGTTGTCCCGCCGCGCTCCGCCTCGAGCCTGTCGCTGGCCGCGGCCAATGCGGGCGGCGGGATGGTGAAGAGCCTGAGCGAGCTGCGGCTGGCCAACAGCGCGGCGGCCAACCGGCCCAGCCTGCACATCCCCGCGCTCAACCAGTCCATGCAGTGGGCGGAGAGCGCCAGCCACGCCAAGGGCGGCGACACCGGCGCCTCCACCTCGGACGAGGGCCCCACCAGCGACTCCATCATCAAGCACCGCCTGCAGCACCACTAGCTGCCGGCGTTGTGCCGCCGATGGACCGCTTCCCGCCACCGCCCCGCACGCAAGAGGAGGCGCACCGACCCCGTGATTGAGCGGCTCGACTGGGGATGACCACCCACCACGAGCCGCTCGTTGGCCGGCATTGTGTATTTCGGAACAGTTGTGTATTTCGTTGAACGCCGTTGCACCCGCCCGGAGGGTGACTGAATGTAACATAACTCCTACAACTCGTGCCCGCTCCCGGCTCCGTCATGCTCATGCAGCGCTGTTTTTGCTTCTTGCTGGATGGGACGGCCGTGCCCAGAGGCAAACCCAGCGGTGGCGCGCTGACCAATCATCTCTGTTGAGCATGCTGATGGCTGCGGTAGGGGCGCCCGTACCGCCACCGAGTGGAATGGCCCCAGCGGATAAAAACATGCCCATAGTGGTATGACCTCAGGTGCTGAGACGGTAAGAAAGTAATAACACTGAGAAATTTGTAATTCCCTACGAATTCCTTTGAACGGAATTGTTGAAATCTTTGGAATTTGAAATTTCTTACAACTCTGATTCCTGTTTAGTCTTTCAAGCTAAACAGGCCAGCTGTCCTACGTCTCGGCATATACATGAACCCGCTTGGGGTCTGCCGCCCCCGGAGGTGACATGGCACGTAGTGTGCGGTCCTTTGAACGCCAATCAACACTGCAAATAGGAACCTGCCCTGCCTGCCAGAGGGCAAATGCAGACGAAGCTATAGCGGAACTATAGCGGATGCTGTTACAGGTTGCGTGCAAGCCCAGTGTGAAGCTTACAATGAGGGTTCTTATAATTGCGTCCATCACGGCGAATCAGTAGCTTGACAAATGAACGAGTAAACCGACCGAAACGATTGCGGGGGCCGGGTACAAAGCAGGGGCAGATGAAGTTTTGTGCGCTGATATATCGTTTCAGCTGCAGCAGAGGCGCTGTCCTTGGCGGTCACCGTGGTTTTTGTTAATATAAGGAATCATTATCATCATATTTATAGTAAGTATGATTGTAATCTATTGCCATTCTTACTAAATATAATTGTCTATTGAAGCTGAAACCGGGTCACAGGTGACCTCTTCCGCTCATTTATCCGAATAGATATTAAAGGGTCATGAAACATCCACTGGTCTTGCGAATCATGTATTTGCCGCACAATCATGTCATCTGCGCATGGTAGATGCCCCAAGTGGGCCCGGCTGCCCCACATTGAGTAATGGACGACAACAACTGCCCTCAAAACTAAGTTCTTGGGCTGGTCCAACAGTTCGACGCAGCAATAGGTCACGTGTGACTTGTGCTCATTTGGCACTTCGCAAGCCCCATACTCCCTACGTTAGTGTATGTTGACCATTGGCACCTTCTCTAAGCAACATGTGAGGAACCATCGTCTCCAATCCATCCCGATGGGGTACCAAATAACGTCACAATAGACAAAAAGCCGGCAACGTGCACAAATCACGTCAAAAACGGCCGACCTCCAATTGTGTCCGCACGCCCCAGATTCTCGAATTTGATCTTCGCCGTGCTCGACTATTTTTCCCTGTTGCCTCAGACACCATAGACCAACATGAGCCACCCTGTTCGGCGCTTCTCAAGTGTGAACTCTAAACAAAAGGTATAATGTTAGGAGGTCACGTGTGACCTATTGCGCATGCAAAGGGTCACATGCGACCTGTAGCTCCCGTAGACATAACACTGCTTGTTTATACTCATTTCATCGTATCTGTGAAACACATGTGCACCTCTGCAGCCGCTGCTCGGGTGGGGATGCAGGTGCTTGGCAGCACCTGCACGCAGCAAGGTGTGTCCAGCACCGCAATGTCGCTTTCGGAACCGCGGCCAGCGACAATACCAATCGTTAAGTTGCCTGAAAGGACACTAACTAAACATTCGCAGCAGCAGCCTTCGATCACCGCGGCCCGGGCGTGTTGTTTCTGTAGGTGACCGGTGCATGCATTGGCACGCCGGACTCACAGCCGCCACTGTTCACCCCAAGCAGTTCACAAGGCCAATGGCGGATGATGGATGCCACAATGGTCATGGAGTCAGTGGAGGCAACTGTCGGCAATCAACCGCAGCATCCATTACTTCCCTGCCGCTCCTGTCTATCTACGCCCCGTACACCCGCCCCCCGCCCAGCATACTCAGTCTCGCCGTTGCGTCGGCAGCCTCGGCTTGGTCGCGATGCGCGCCTCCCCGCCGTCGGCGGCGCGGCGCGGCGGCGGCGGCGGCGGCGCGGCCTTGGTGTCGATCCAGCGCCGCGCGGCGCGGCCGCTGTTGACGGCCGCCTGCGCCGCGGGCGCCAGCGGGCCCAGCGTGGGCATCAGCATGCGCACCATCGCGTCCATCGTGTTGCGCGGCACGCCGCTCGCCGCCATGAGGTCCGTCACCTGCACGGCGCGCCGCCACTGCTGCCCCTCCTCGCACGCCGTCAGCACCGCGTTGAACGTGCTCCTGCAACACAACAGACGACCCGCTGTCAGACACCGCAACAAGTCGGGGGGGGGGAGGGGGGATGTAAGCGCTGCCAGGGTGCGAAAGTGCGCAGTAATTCCCTCCTTTCCACCATTTTACAGAGCTGTTTTCCAAAAGTTTTCCATAAAGTTTCCATGCTTGTATTGGGTTTGCCGAAACTCGCTAGTCTAACTGCCCCCCCCCCCCCCCCCCCCCAACACACACACACACACACACACCCACACCCACCCCCAACCCCCCAAGCCCCAGCGCATACACCCACTGCAGAGCTCCAGGCAGGGAAGCGCGAGTCCGGGTCCGGGCGCACGTTGGTACAGGAGCACCCAGGTAGGTTGAGAGCAAGCATCGGTAGGCGCACTTTCTCAGGTGCGCATAGAATTGTTTGATTGTTTGGTGTTGTTTTCATGGAGTAGTGTGAGTACGCCTTAAGCCCGCACCAGGGTTTTAGGGTTGAAGCCGTGTCGGGCTTTAACCCTAAAACCCTGGTGCCGGGTTGGTGCGTACTCATACTACTCCATGAAAGCGCCTAACCATCCTATGTCATTGTGCCGCACATGATAAAGTGCCGGTAGTGCGCTCAGGCTTCAACCCCCCCCCCCCCCCCCCCCCAACACACACACACACACACACACACACACACACACACTCTCCATCCGTTATAGTGCATTCTTAGAGGCGGCGTCAGAGGGGGGGAATGAGGCAGCGTCAGAGGAGGGGACATACATGGGGGCAATCAGGGGTCGATCAGATATTAGCCGGCAGTCGCTATGATCGGACAGAGGAGGGGAAGGGAGGGCAAACGGACAGAGGGAGGACATAAGTCGGGCAGGGGGGGGGGGGGAGGGGGGGCAGATACTCGTTGGGGCTGAGGCCGCAGGCGCGCATGTCGTCAAAGCGCGCGAGGGCGGCCTCCCAGTCGCCCGTGCGCGCCAGGAAGATGATGAGGATGGAGAAGGTGATGGCGTCGGCGGTGACGGCGGACGCGGGGCTCTGTGGCGGCCGACGGCACCGAGGCGCCGCACACAGTGTGAGTCAGCGCGCTGCCGTGGCCGCACATCTTGTGCCGCGGGACCCCTCATGGACGGCATCTGCAGGGCGAGGTGCCAAGCCAGACAAGGGAAAGGTGTGTGTGCGGGGGGGGGGGAGGGTCGCTGCAGATATCCGCAGATTCCACCGCGTTCCAACACATGCCGCTGAATCGGCATGATCGTTGATTCAGGGGACAAGCAAATATGGGTGCTAATACGGAGCTCCGGGAGTTATTGCTGGGCACGGCACATGCTAGGACGCAACGTGCGTCTACCCATCAGCTCCAGAACCAGAGCCTTTATCAGCCAATCTACTCATCCTCGAGCATAACGCAGGTGGCGATGACCATTCATGGCCATCCGGACCTTGGGGTTCTAGGGTTTCGTTCTATTTTCTAGGGTTTTGTTCTATGTTGTGGCGTTGAAATGTGACAACCTAAACCTTGACCAGGAAGAGACAGGGCTTGTTTTCAGGGTTTGTGGCGTCCACACAGGGTGGCCGGCGCGCCACCGCACCTGCATCGCGCCAAACACCTCCAGCATCGCGCCCCGCTGCCCGCACTTGCTGCACACCGCGAGCAGCGCGTTGTAGTTCTGCGTGTTGAGCGCCACGCCTGCGTCCTGCAGCTCCGCGAACAGCGCGCGCGCGGCCTGCCACTCGCCGCCCCCGCGGTCGCACGCCACCATCAGGGCGGTGCACGTCACGCTGTCCGGCGCCATGCCCTGCGCCTTCATCCACCCGTACACCTCCAGCGCCTCGGCCAGCCTGCACCACAGCGCGCATCGTCTGCTCAGCGGCGGAGGCACGTACCGGCTGTGGCCCAGAGCAGAGCAGAGAAAGGAGCTGCCTCTCACCCATTTTGAGCGTGATCAACGTTTTTGGGACCCCATCCCCCCCCCCCCCCCCCCCCCCCTCTAAATAGCCCCTTGAGAGAGGGCTTTGCTGCTCCTCCACTCGCAGGGTGGGGAAACCCCAGCGAACCAAACCTAGCTTCATGTCAGCTCTCTAACCCCCCGCCCCTCCCCCCCTCCATTCCTCCTACTCTGTCTGCATGTGTGTGAAAAGGGGGGGGGGGGGGGGGGGGGGGTAGAGAGCTGACATAAAGCTCGGTTTGGTTTGCTGACGTTTTCCCACCCTGTGAGTGGACGAGCAGCAAAGCCCCCTCTCAAAAAGGGGCTTTTTAGAGGGGGGGGGGGGGGGGGGGGTCACGAGACCACGCCCTTCAACCACCTGCACCTTGCTTAATGGAAGCTGTCTGTACATGAATAAGTCAGTGTGTGAGAGTGCTTTTTGGGGAGCGGGGGGGAAGCGGGGGTGGGGGGGGGGGGGGGGGGGCACCGTCCCGCCTTGCCGAGGCAGCTGAGCAGCGTGTTGCAGGTGACGAGGTTGGGCATGATCGCCTCGCGGTCCGGCCTCCCCTCCTGCATCTTCTGAAACAGGCCCATGGCCCTGCAGAGGTGGCGCAGAAGTGGCGCAGCGGGGTCACTGGCAGTGCTGCCACCAGAAGGCCCGCCGGGACACCGGCCATCGCAGCGAGTCCACCGGGCATGCGCGCGCGCTCACCTTTCCCACTCGGTGGAGCGCTCCAGGGCGGACATCAGCGCGTTGCAGGACCGGATGTTGGGCGCGATGCCACGCTTGCGCATGCTGCGGAACGCGCTGTACGCCTGCAGGTGTGGCGGGGACGCGGCATTAAGGCCGCGCTGTATCGGTGATTTGAGCTTGCGCTGGGCGTGGATTCGGGTAGATTCGAAATTTAGGGTTTTCCTATAGGTTTGAAGTTAGCAGGCTTTGGACTTCGGGGTTTGGGGTGTTTCTTTAGGGTTTTCCAGCCTTGGATATACATTAGGTTTTAGGATTATAAATCCCTAAACCCTAAATTTCGGTCGGAGCACGGCGCAGCGAGGCACCGCTGACAGGCGGCGGTGCAATCCTTGCATGTTGAGACGCATGGACATGAGGAGACGATGTGTACAGAGGGAGGCTCGTGCATACAAGGGACCCCGCCCAGCCCTCCTGGCCCCCAAGTAAGGCTTCATGTCGGAGTTGATTGGGGGAGATGGAACCTGTTGCTGGATTGTGTTATATCTTGTTGGTGGAATAAATGAGTGTTTGGGTGGCCAAGAAGGGTTGTATTTTCTATAGGGTTTGGGACAGGTTAAAGCCGGGGTGGGGGGGGGGGGGGGGGTTCATATCCTTATGACTGCCATGTGCATATGGGCCGTGACGATACACAGATTGGGATTTTATTTTGTTTGGGCCAGTGGGGGGCACCTGCTCCGTCGAATTGGCCGCCGCGCAGGCGGTGATGAGGGCGTTGAAAGCGTGCACGTCTGCCTCCACGCCCTGCGTGTCCATCTCCTCAAAAATATCCATCTGAGCGGTGGGGCGGGGGCGGGGGGGGGGGGGGGGGGGAAGGGCAGCCACCCAGCACTGTGAGGGGGCAGCTCAGCAGCAATGCAATATATACAGCAGCGATTGACTCAAAGTTTCCGTACATTCTTCGCATTATACTCTGATATATTAACATACTTTTCCAATCTCCGTGGCGGGTCGAATAAAGGCACGGCTAGCCAAAGCGTGATCCGTGAAAGGCACTTTTGGAGGTTGCCTTCTTATGGCATTGGGGAAAGGAGAGGCCTGGGGAGGGGGGGGGGGGGGGGGGGGGGGGGGAGCACGCGCACCGCGCGCTGCCACTCGCCAGCCTTGGCCAGCGCGCTGATGAGCGTGGTGAATGTCTTCACGTTGGGCGGCACGCCGCGCTCCCGCATGAGCTGCAGCACCCCCAGTGCGCGTTGCGCCTCCCCGCATGACTGGCATGACTTTATGAGGGAGGTGTAGGTCACCACGTCGGGCTGCACCTGCATGAGCAGTAGGAGGGGAGGAGGGCACCAAGGGGAGGGAGGGAGGGGAGGGGAGGGGGGGCATCGATGTTGGCATACAGCTTGATGCACATGCGGCATACATTCATGCCTTAGCCAATGTCGCCTACGGATGCTTGCGCACCCCTAACAACCCTTACTACTGTAAGCCTCACATTGGGCTTGCATGCAACCTACAGAAACATTCCCTTTACTTTCACCAGTGTTTCATCCACATTTGACTTCGGGCAAGTCCTTACGCGGAGTGTTCCCATCACCGCGTCAGCACCCGGACAGCGACAGTCATCCATAGTACGAGCACAGTGCCACCCGCGCAGGCAGCCGGGCACCGCTTCGCCGGTCTCACAGGCGTGGAGCAGCCTTGCTCTGTAATCAACCACGCTCCTGACCCCATGTTTCCCCCTCCTGACCCAACTTTGTGCCAGCAAGTGCGGCACGGACCAGCACCTCGTGGGATGCAAAGCTCAACAGGGCTGAGACCAAGAGGCGATCCCTATGCAGCGCGCAGACTGTGACCGGTGCAGTCTAAGACGAACGGGAAGGGGAGGGGAGGAGGGGGGGGGAAGGGGGGGGGGGAGGGGGGACACCTGCTTGCGGCCCATCTCCTCAAGCAGCTCAAACGCAAGCGGCAGGTTGCGGACCTTCCCCGCCGCAGCGATGGCGCCATTGTAGCACCACACGTCCAGGCTGGTGCCCTTCTCCTGCGAGGCGGCGGCGCTCCCGCACTCAGATCCCCCCAACACCACCACCACCAACCGCCTGCACATCTGCATCTCTGGAATGATAAAATGTGTGTGCGCGCCCGAATATCCGTGTTCACATTTAAACACATGCAAGTGTCCGTATGTGCAACTGCATGGGCGGCCATGGCGACAAGCTGCGCCGGGGTGGTGCGCACCTGCAGGCCAGCGAAGATGTCAAGCGCCTGCTGTGCGGTGGCCGACTTCCGAGCCAGCATTGCCATCAGCTTGCTGTGCACAAAGCAGTCTGCGTGGCGGCGCGCAGGCAGGCCGGCGTGCGCGGCGTGAGTGGGGCGCAGGCGGGCTGCATGGAGGGTTGGGTGGGTGTGTCTCTGCGCCTGGGAGCCATGGCTTCATCAGGCTGGGTTTGCCCCAGAATATGGAGATGTGTGGCGGGGGAGAGTGGTGTGGGATGAAGGAAGGTGTGTGTGTGTGTGTGTGTGCGTTGGAGGGGGGGGGGGGGGGGGCATGGCCAAGGCAAGCAGCTGCAAACCACATGGCTACAGATGCATATGGCCAGAAAAGCGCAGCAGGTAATACTTTATGGGTGCATGTGCGATGCTTTAGGAATAACAGGGTGGGAATACGGTGGTCAAAGGAATAGGGGGGAAGGGGGAAGCTCACCGGGCTGCGGGATGCGGCCGCCGCTCGCATCTGCGCCCCGGATGAGGCGCACCGCGTGCGTGGCGGCGCCCAGCCGGTCCAGGTCGCCCAGCAGCATGGTCAGCTCCCTCAGCGTCAGCGCCTCATCCTACCCGACGAGGGTGACAGATGGGAAGGGCGCTTGGTTGGGGTAGGGAGGCTAGCAGGTACTGCCTCTCCCTTTGGCGGGGGGGGGGGGAGGGGGAGGGCACAGGAGGGTTGGTGCCCATGGTGTTCTCAGCGCTAACCTGCATCACGCTGTCGATGGGCGCGTTGTCAGGCAGCACGGCCAGCCTCTGCGCCAGTTCCCGTGTCCTGCTGCTGGAGGCGCCGCCAGGGGATCGGCGCTGTGCACAGGGGGGGGGGGGGGGGGCATCAGCGCTGCTCTGGGAGGGAAGGGGGAGGGGGGAGGGGGGGGGGGGGGGGGGGAGGGAGGGAGGGAGGGGGGAGGCGGGGAGGGAGGGAGGGAGGCGGGGAGGGAGGGAGGGGGGAGGCGGGGAACACAGGCATCTGCCGCTCCAGGCGCTGCGCCTGTGTCACACCTTGCTGCCCCTGCCACCTCGTGGCTGGCGGTGCTCTTGCCGAGGCTCACTGGAGGCGCGATACCTGAGGGAGGCGGCTGAGGGCACGGCGGAAGAGGTCAGCTGACGTTGGACACTGCAATTGCTTGTTATCCCAATATTGCCAGTTAGAATATGAACCAATTATTATTGTCTGGGAATCAACGACCCCGCAGATTTCCCGGAAGGTGGCATCTTGGGCGCCAAACTCCGACATTCAGTTGGTAGGAGGAAAAACTGGCCAGTCGAGAGCTCACTGCGACCAACCACCAGGGTGTGTAGTGGGTGTGGGCATTACCCGGTAGTCTAGCAAGTCGCCAGGGTATCCTCACACGTAACCGGGTATTAAGAGTCACCCACCCCCTCCCCTTCCCTTCCTCCCCAACATCGTCGTCGTGTAGCTGCGGCAGCAGCAAGGGCGACAACCACAGGGCGGGTGGCTTCGTCCCATCGGCGCTCACCCTGCTGGGCACCCCCCTCCCGACCGTCCAGCCGCGGGCGCGCGCTGAGCTTGGTCTCCTGCGCCGCCCGGGGCGGCCCGCCGCCACTGCGGTGCGCCGGCCGGGCGCGCAGCGCCGCCTCCTCCATCGCCACCTCCGCCGCCTCATCCGTCACCACCTCGCGCGCCGCCCAGCCCACGGCGCGCTCCGCGCTGTCCGCACCGCGCTGCCCACCCGCTGGCCCGCGACCACCCGCCGGGTGTTTCCCCGCGGAGGAGGCCGCTAAGAGCGCATGAGGAGGAGGGTGACTACGTCCACCGCTGCGCGAGCCGGTTACCGGTCCCTGCTGGGCAGATGCACGGGTTGTCAGACTGCGACGTATGCCCCCCCTCCCCCTCCCCGCATCCGTGCAAATACACAGCGCACTTTCGGCATGTAGTGCTTCAGACGAATGCGCGGGTAGCTTGACATAGGGCATAGTCGATACACACACAAAATGTTGGGCGTAATAGGAGGATTCCAGTGCGGTTGGTGCTTACACAGCCGATCAGGGACGACACCGCGGCCCGCCGAAACTGCCGCCGCCGGCCGTGCAGCAGGAGCCCCCGCGCGGGATGCGGACAGGTGCGGTCGACGGAGGCCGGGAAGTGTCCGCTGGTGCGACAGCGGCCCGGCGGGGCGGCAGACAGCGCGTGCGCCATGGCGCAACGTGGTCGCGGCTCTACGGCGGCTCCGCGGAGACGGGAGAAGGCCTGGCGGCACTCGGGCGACGGCTGCTCGTGCACCCTCACGTCGCCCGTGGAGACCCGACGGCGCAAAATGGAAGGAGAATCAGGGTATGCCTGTGATGGTGGTGAAAAATCGTGTGCGCGTAGAACGAGGGGGGGGGGGGGGGGGGGGGGGGGGCTGCTCAAGGACTGATATGTATTCCCGCAGGGTATGTGATGGTATGTATTCCGCTTGGTCGAAGCTGTAGGCAATTGCGTTGGAGGTTGAGGCCCGCCGAAGGGGCGAGTCGATAGCACAGGCCTCAGCAGCGTCAGTAGGGCCTGTCGTGGGCAGGTGGATGCCAAGCTGGGGTCTCCGTCTGCCCCCTCTCGCTGCCGCCTCCAGTTGGCGCGAACCTGGGCGGCACGCAAGGAGGGCGGGTCTTATTGTCGGCGAGGCTGCCGTCGTATCCCGATAGGATACGGCGGATTGGATACATATCGGCGCTACTCGGGCGGCGGGCGATGACGATTCCCGGAACATCCCAAATTTACGAATCTGACGGTAAATGTACGCATAGACACGCCGGCACGGTTGAAAGCTTGACGAACGCTTGAACTCCAGCCGTGCGATGAGAAATACAGGTGCCCTCTACCTCGGTGGTTTTGGTTTTTACACCTAACATGAACCTCCTTCTCCTCCTGTGTCGATGACGTGGCGCCGACGACGATTGGTCACGCTACGACACCTGTACATATGAGATACTCGTACGAGTAGCGTACCTGCTGGTACGTAGCGACTACCTAATCCTTACCACACCCGTAAGGATTACCCGTGTTGGAAAAAACGAAATATTGATGACTGCTCCTGGGCGGCGCGACCCCCCGGCGCACGCGAGCGCCACGATACACCCATCCATCCATCATTCATACATGAAATACATAATATCGTTTTACATCAGGGCTGTAACAGATGCGCATTAAAAACAGCACTAACAGCAACTATGAAAGCTTGCCAACAAAAGAGACATAAGCATGAAACCAAGGCCGAGCAGGAGGCCAGGGAGCCAAGAAACAAGGAAGAGACAAAGGAACCACGAAGTCGCAAAGCTGCTAGGAACAAAGGGTCAAGGGAAGCACTAAAGCCAAGGAACGACCAGAAAGACCGAAAGGGGAACATGAAACCAATGGGGACCACCGCCCCGGGGTAGGCCAGCCGCGGCGAGTACGCTTGCAACCAATGACCCGGGTCATAGCAACACATGCCGACGAGCGACGCGACGCATGCGCATGAGCACCGTCACGTGTCGCGCGCGCAGCCGCGACCCCGCCAAGAACGTTGTCTGCATGTGCCATGTTGATGAGCAAGGAGAACCGGCGGCGCCACGAAGACAAGAGTTGGTCGATTTTTCGGCAAGTGTGTGTGTGTGTGGCTAGCTTTCGCGAGCTCCACCAAGAAGGCCTTACTTACCGTGCGCGGCCACCGAGCCGAACTCGGAAATGGCGAAAGGACCAAAGCGAAGCATGCCGGCGGCGTTTCGGACACCCTCGTCATACTTCTGGATTTTGTGGCGCTCTGCAGCCCGCAATGCAGTCGTTGGATCCGAGCTTGACAGTCACGCCGAGGATAGGGGCAATGGTGGTATCGACAGCATCCGTGCTCCCGCGGATACCACCATACCCAAAAAGCCCAACATCGGTCGGCCGGCAGTCGCTGCCCATCGGAAGAGAAACAAGCATTGACGGGCCCGTGAGGGTCTAGACACCCACGCCCAGGGCGGACTTCACGTCGTGGCAAACGTCGGAAAGGCCATGTGCCGCCCACTCGTGTGCGGCGTGATTGGAGTCGCCCCCAGAGCAACGTGCCACCGTACGCGACCGCCCAAGCTGAAGGAGTGAATTCCACGCCAACTTCCTCAAAACGGGCCAGCATGCCTTGTACCGAGAAGGAGCAAAAGCACAAGGGCAGGGCTCGCCAAGGGAGAGGACAAGAGCCGCCGCAAGGCCGTAGGGGCGGCAAGCGGCAACGCGGAACATGGAATCGTAGTACTTAGGGGAACGCTCGCGGACTTCACCAAGGCGACCCTCATTTGGAGGATCAGTCACCAGGAACGCTGTCACAGCGCGTAAGAGGCGGCCCAGGAAGCGGTTACTGTCAGGGCTGCTTGTAGGCATACGCGCCGCAAGCTTTGCGAAGCGGACCGTGTGAATGCGGTGGCTCAGGGCTTCCTGGACTTTCCGCATGGAGTGCAAGATGAAGTCCGAGTAATGCGGGATAGCTTGGAGGTCGGCCTCTGAGCGCATCGCAGACGCCGGCTCAGCCCCAACGGCCGAGCAGCCGGCACGGGCAACGTGAGAGCGCTTGCATGGGCGCAACTTTAGGGCACAGGCCAACAGCCCCGCTAGATCCTCGAGCATCGCGTCGCCACACTCGTCAACGACACGGGTATGAGCAGCGCGAAACTCGACAGCCCACATCGGCGCCGACACGTTGGCGCCGGCATCGAGCTCCAACGCTGGGGTGGCCAAAGCCTATATAAAATACATGTACCGTGTACAAGCGACTATAGCGACTATGGAGATACTGGTTCCACACTATAGCGGATAGGAGTAAATTATTGTACAATACTTTTTTAAGAATAAGTTAGCAGTATTTTACTATCAATTAATACCCCCCAAATTTTAAATTACCCTGGTCTGAAAATGAATGTTGAGGATTATTTTGCTGCAGTGTGCAGAATGCATCGATCATGGAGCTTGCAAATAATCACATCAGAGTTGACAAAGGGTGGTCGGGAATGTTTACATCGAGCAGCGGTTCTAGATGGGTAGCATCCCAACATCACTCCAGCATGTAAGAGCAATGGCGTCGTAATCGGCTGGGGGTGCTGGGGGTGATGCGCCCTGCTCAGCGAGCTTGTCATCAGCCTCAATGGCATCTACAAGAGCATCCTTTACCATGTTCAACACACCGTGATCGTAATTCTCAAGTAGGCGCAGATTGACATAGCAATACAAAAGCTTGACAACATTGTCCTGCTTGAGAGAAGCACAGCCTTTGGTGGCTACTCGCGTATGAACAAAGTTCATGCGTTCCACAGGACAAGCAGTGGGGGAGCAAGAGAGCACACGGAGAGCAATCTCCTTCAGATGAGTGGAGCACTTGATGTAGTTGGTCCACCACAGAAGAGGGCATTCCGCCGCCTGACACTTCATGATTGCCTTTTGAGTGCTAGGGAGTTCACACCCAGGCTTCTTCTCCAGCCATGCACCTTCTAAGCGAGCATATCTTTCGTTGGCTGGATTAGTCGCCTCGTGCCGAGCAGCGTGATAAACGCCAACGCAAGCCAGGTAGTTGCCGAAGTCCTTGACCGTCGCATCCAATCAACTCCGCTCCCGAGCAATACTTGCCAAAGATGGTCCGCATGTGCTCGTGAGATGGGGCCTCCAGAATCTGCCCGGCCGCCGACATGTAGTAGGGGTCGAGCAGGAACGCAATTGCGTGGATAGGATGGAAGAAGACAACCAGGCGCTCAACTCCATTCCAACGCCGAAAGAAAGTTGTGGTTGCATTGCGCTTCATGGTTTGCACGCCCTCGGGATCCGGCGCAGTGTAGTCCCATCCATTGGTGAAGGTCGTGCATGAGGCCAGTGAAGATAGGGCATACGAACGACATCCGTGTGTTGTCGCCCTCGATGAATCGGATAGCATCCTCCGGGGGGATAGCAGGCCGAGCGCGGGCTGCACCTCATCTTTGAAGCGCATGTTGCCGACAAGATGTCTGGAGCGTTGAACATTGGCGACACGGGACCCATTCTTGTTTGTGGTGGCTTCCTTGTAATCTGCGTCATGCTTCTTATCCAGCAGCTCCCGCAGGTTCATGCAAATCTCTAGAATACTACGTAGCATCAAAGCAGCATAGGAAAAGCGAGTGTCTGGGAGGGTGCGCAGGCCGATGCCAGTGGGACTCTTGAAACGAAGAAACATCTGGCGCAGCCGCTCATGAGATGTTACAAACACAACGATGAACGTGGCGTCAACCATGACCCTCTCCAACAGCTTCGCGTAGTTCTCGCAGAGAAGATCAAGAAGGTGGGCGACACAGCCGAAGCAGAGCAGGCGAGCGAAGACGATATCGAGGGTATGCAAGGCATTCCTCATGTTGCCGACATTGTCAGCACCCACTGCCGACCAGGTGGAGTCCGTGCCACCAGGAACCTTGCCATCACTGGTAAGCAAGTCCTTGAACTTGTTGACGTAGAAGTCGGCGTCCTCGCGGTCTTCACCCACAGCGGCTGGCGTGAGGAAGGCGACTTGGCTACCGCGCTGCTAGGTGAAGTTGACCATCTTCGTGCCATCCCCATTCTTGAAGCCGTCGCCAGCCAAAGTATTATACTTGGTCACGCTGCCGAGGTTGAAGCTTCTCGAGATACGGCGGCGAACTGAGTTATAGAGATTCTTCAAGCGAGTGGTAGAGAACCAGCAACGCGAATGCAGAAACCGCAAAACGCGGGTCGTAACGTCACCATAAGTTGAAAGAAGAACGGGTTTTGGATGAGGTTGAAAGACAGCCCACATCCAAAAATGAAAAGGGAGATAGCTGCATTTATGACATCACCTTGTCCCTTGGTGCATGTGTCCATGAAGTTGAGGGTGGTTTGCTGTGGAGACCGGCCATGGGGGGGGGGTGCTCGATCCATGAGATGGTCTGAGCAGTATGCAAGGTGGTGGCGCCGGTGCTTGCTGAGGGTTGTTCCAGGTTGGCGACGACAGGCTGTTGCACGCGGCCACGGAATGGACAGCGCCGCCACGTGCGGCTTTCGCCACTTTTCAGGATGCTCGGCTTCAAGAGCCTGCCTCTTGTCCTTGGGGCCGTGAAGACATGGCGGCAGATATCGATTATAACAAATACTAATGTGACAAGCATGTGTTTTGCAAACGATCTCATGCCACATTGCCACATAAAACTAGAATAAGCAAAAACAATAACAAGGCCAATACCTTTGGGGTCTCATGGCAATGAAAAAGGAGATGCTCAACGAACTTCGTGGGGTTCATGCCGCCTTTGAAAAACTGCGTGTATGGATAGTTGCCGAGCGCGCATTTGTAGGTGGCCCTCCACCCTCATGATCTGTACGTCGTGTTGGCCGCCAGTGGTCTTGCCGACGACTTGCTCCTCCTTGAAGGTCTTGACGACCTGGCCATTCGCCTCGAGGCTGTTGGGCTTCCGCCCCCGCTTGCTGCCTACAATCATAGCGAGTGCGAGTTGGGAGATAGTTGCGGGCGCGATGAGCGAAGTGACGACTGACGAACGATATTCGGGCGGCGGGCGGGAGCTCATAGCACGAAGGCCGTGCCTAGTGAGCTCTCCTAGGTCGCCCGCCCGCCGATTGCACGTCGATTCGCAAGCCACCGCGCCAAGGCGCTGACTCTTCGCGCGAAAAGTCGCCTTGGTCGCCGGCTCGCAATGTTGCAACAGGTGATGTGTACGTACTGACGCCTCTCGGCGGTGCGGAAGGCGGTCGAAACACTGTGCGTCGTGTGCGATGGCCACTGGAGGCGGTTGTCCGCCCCTGCTTGCTGCGGCTCTAGGCGCGCCGCACACCCGAAAATATTACTTACCAGTAAATTACAGGTAACATTAGTTAATCATATTTTACTAATAACTATTTTAATACCTCCCAAACAAAAAAATACCGGTAATCTATCAGCTATATTCCACACCTTGATACCGGTACAGTTGTACTTGTACCAAATTCCCACTGATGTATCCGCGAGTGAGCAACCTGCGATGTCATCATCGTTGTTGGGTATTTTGTTTTATTGCATGGGCCCATGCTTGGCCCCAGTGGTTGGGCCCCAGCTCATTCTGCCCTCGACAAAGCAAAACCCCGTCACTGTCGACCTACTTTATGGCGACGCGCTCATGAACCTCCCGGCACATGGCGACGCTCACTGGCATGAGCACGATGCTATCGAAGGCGCATTCCGCGATCAATGTGTTCACGATCATGGCATTCATATACGATGATAAATGGACGACTTGTTCTTGGCTGCAGTGGATCAGGGCAGCACTATATATGTGGATGAATTCAAGGACTTGGTGCCGGACGCAGAGCTCTCCCTCCCGGCGTCCACCGTCGTGACAAGGAGCTGTGATTATCGGAACTTTAAGCCCGCGCTCCTGGAGTTCAAGACCATGCATGCGGTACGGGGGCCCGGGCCACGGCTGTGGATCGGTTTGAGCGCACCTTGGTATTTGGCGACATGCAGCAGGCCGGGCTGGCATTGCGGGATGCGGCGTAGCACAACACGGAGCCGGGACACATAAGGGCCCACTTCGAGACATCATGGACATTGTAGAGTACATGGGCATGGTCTTCGGCACAATGGGTGATGAGGTGAGAAAGGGGGTGCGCCGCACGGTGCGCGTGCTCGGTGTCGCATGCTTGACCGCAGATCGGGGCGCCCTCTCATCGTGGGACACTCCGTGCACTACCCGGGCTCACCAAGAGAGGCCTGCTTATTCGCTAGATTTCGTCCGCAATGGCGGCTCGTGAGGCGGCGTAGTGGATTCGCCCGTCATCCCATTGCCCATCAAGCTGCACGGCGCGGCCGTGATGGATCACTCTCGCACAAACGTGCCGGCATGGCCCGGACTCTCAACCGGGCGCGCATCACTAATCCGCCCCACTCGTGCGGATTGCAAGCCGCTTTTTAGCGGCTTGTGTTTATATCAAAGTACTGATTCATTTTAGTAGCGGTGGATTTGTTACTAGCACTTTTGTAATTCACACCAGTGCCCGCATACCATCAACGATGTACGGGCGGTAGGACGACGACGGCGACGAGCGACGAGTACCGGGCGCTTGTTTGTACCCCGTACGAGTACCGCCTATTTACCACCCCGGACGTTCGGCCCGTGCCGGTCGAGGAAGCGGAGCGGCGCTCGGCGGAGCGGCGGGCAATGGTGGACAACATGGAGGCGTACGTGTCGGTGCTCGCGCCGTCCCAGCTCGGCATTATATCGGCATCTCCGCCGTAGGGGACTCCGTGCTCAGCCATGGGGTCCAAATCATTGCCGATAGGTTGTCTACGCCCGCGCGCCGTGATCGTCCACACCGATTTTCACTATAGCGCCTACAACGAGGCGTGGTCCCGCACCATCATCCAACGCCACATCGATTCCTATTCCCTCCACTCCGTTTATCATGCATTCCTGGTCTCCCTCTCTACGGATGCTTTCCTTCTCGTAGACGATCGGCCCAACTCTGCGGTCGGAGGACGCCGGCGTGCGGAAGGGTGCGCCGTTGGCCACAATATCCTTATTCGTGGCGAATCACCCCGAGGTGGAGGAATGCGACAACACGCCAGAAGTCACAGGCGGTGAGGCGCGAGGTGGCGTGCTTCAACGCCGACAATTGAAATCTAACGGGTATGCCGGCGCACGTTTGGCTGGCCCTTCACGCCTTACGCACGTCCATCTATCAAGGCGTCTATCGGGCTTGAGGTGCCGAGGGGCGTTTCGACAAGATGCACGCGTTCATCTCAAACATAAAGGCCTCTCGTGGCGCAAGGCCCCGGTCGACATCGAGTGGCACGAGCTGAATGGCCACCACGGCATCCCGGTCCTCAACGTGCCGCTCGGATCGCCGGGGTAGTGCATGCCTACATGCGCGGCAAGGCAACGGAGCTACACGAGGAGGTGGACGCCAGCATGAGCAAGCTGATGTCCGCCAAGCCCAACCGTCGGTTGACCCATGCCATGCATAACCACGCGTGGGCCTTGATCAAACACATCATGCATCACATGGCAAGGTATTGGCTCCGCAATTCCCTCCGTGCGAGGTGGAGGCCTTTGCGGAGGCGGTGGATGCCACCGTCCACCGGGAGGGGGGGGGGGGGGGGTCGAGCGGGTGATAGGGGTGTCTATCGATCCCTTTGCGCGCGGCACCGACTACACGGGTACCCAACCGGTGCTAACCGTTTTCTCGGCACATTTCTTGCACGATCCAATAGATCCTGACCTCACGACAAGGGAGGTGACTACTTTGAGCGAGGATGCGGTGGCCATGGCGCGCAGCAAGCTTCACCTTCCCACTCGGTTCCAAAGAGTCGGCATCCGCCGCATGGCTACCGTCCGTGATGCCGCCTTGTATATCTGTCAGTTGACATCCTCCCGAGGTTCCTCAAAATTTGAACTCCGACCCCAGCATCCCCCACCCATGGTTTCTTTGACCCATAGCTTGAGTCCGTTCTTGGCCGAGGAAGCGTCAACGCAACTTACTGCGCCCGCTATTATGATCACTTTCTCAACGACGCTGGTGGGTCACGCCGGGCCACACCGCGGAGGTACGCGCTAACGTAGGGGCGCCTTTAGGCGGCTACCGCTAGCCGCCTCAACTATGCAGACGCCCGCGTGGTGGGACGGGAGGCGTAGGCTGCCTCGGGCTCCAAAAAGGAACTGACAAGTATCTCGGACCATACCAACCACTATCGGCTTCGGAATGAGTTGGGCGCTTTCAATGCCACTTGCATGGAACGGATCTTGTTCGGCCAGCGCTCGACGCGGCGTCGGGCATGTGGACGATGGTTCCCCCCCCCGCAAGGGCGGTCGTGACTCTGCATGAACATCGGTACGTCGCCGCCGGGTATTTCTTTTTCCTTGGGACGGTGGGACCGCTACGTGGGACCCTTGAGAGGGTTCCCCAAGGAGGGCTACCTAACATACGGAAGACGAAGTACTATCGTGTTGCTCGTAGAGAGCGTCGTATGACTATCGCTGTGGCCGCAGCGCAAATAGCAATATATTCCATCTTATGAGAACAATTCGACAAGGACGGCACCTAACGCGGACACGGCGTAGCGCGCGGGGCGCGCTCATGCGCGTGCGAGCTAGCTAGCACTTATTTACCGCGTGCACGCAGCCGGCCAGCCATGGCGCCAATCGCGTGTTACTAGAGAGGGCGGTCCCTCTTCCCCGCCCTTGTCTTGCATGTGTTTGAGCCTGTACATGAGACAAGTGACGGTGTAAGCGTAGACGGAGATCGGCGCCTGAGATACGAGGATCGCATAACGTGAGCCTTGTACTTCGTCTGCTTCATTGGCGGAAGCACGCATGCTTTGTCTACATGTGCGCGTGCGTGACGTAGCATGTAACGGACGGTAGTAACGGTTGACGGCCGCGGTCGGTACTGCATCAAATACATAGCGGAGCGGCGGTGGCCCGAGGTGAAGCATCTCAACGCTGACCAATACCCTCCCCCGGAGTGGCGCCCGCCACATGTAGTGGGCCAGCAGGAGCGGATAATCATGCGTGCGGCATGCCCGGCAGCACGACCCCCACCTCCACTTGGTTGGCGCTATTAACCCCTATGATGCGTACCTATCTACCTAGATGGGTGCGGTAGGAGGCTGAGCGGGGTGGCCGGTTGTCTCGGTCCTTGGACCTAGCGACGACCGGAGAGACCTTTGAGAACTTTTCAAAAAATATTCGTACTTCCGGTAAAGCTGGCTGGCGCCGCCGGGCAGCAGCCTTATACGGCGGGTTGTTGAAAATAACACATGTACGACCCTGGCCTAGCGTCGGCCTCTCCGAGATCCGCCTACGGGAGGGGGTTGCACGACTCATACGGGAGCAGCCTACTTGCGAGGGTTGTTCGGAAATGAAAGCGTAAAAGTGAAAGTAAAGTTCGACCCGGGACATCGGCCGAAGCCGCCCCAGCCCTTGACCTCGTGCGCCAACTGCAGTCGTAGGTCTGGCATAGCCCGTAGACCAACAATTGCCTCATTCGAACCCCGAAGAGCTAATGCATCAACCGGGTAAACCCATGACACGCCGGGACGATATTGCCGAAATGCATCGGCCAGGAATCGATACACGGACCTCTTGCGTACGAGACGACCGCTCAACCGAGCGGACAAGTGATGTACCTGATTTGTGCGATCCGCGACCGACCTTAAGATTGGGCGTATCCCCGACCCGTACATGTTCCACCTGCACTTTATTGAGCATATGGGTTTAGTACAACATAGTGTTCGGCGGCGCCCTGCGGCCGACCCGTTTGGAAACCCCAAGGAACCCTTGGTCGCCCCGTGAGGACGGGCAACGGCGACGAGGAGGGAGGAGCCCGGCGTTTTAAGGCGGGGAGGGTGCTTGCGGGCGAAGAGACGGGGCATGGCGGCGATTCAGGGGCCAAACGACATTAGCCGAAGTGCCCTGAGAGAGTCGCAATCAGGCAGCGGGAGGAGTCCGCTGGAGGCCAGACCGGTATGTCCATGGCCGGGTGGCTACACAGCAAGAGGCGCAAGCGGTGGCAAAGGCGAGCATGACCAGCCTGCCGGCCACGGAGCAACGACGCTCGGACGGGGGAGGAAGGGGGGGGGGGGGGGGGGGGGCATTCCCCCTTCAATCCCCCTTGGGGCCCCTAATGACAGCTCTAAGGCGGGCCAAATGGCAGCAACAATGGCGGACCGCGACCGAGGCTAGCGGATCGCCACAGCCGGCGCGGCGGGGCGATCAACGCCGTGGCCTGCGGGATGTTTTCGATGGCGGCAGATGAAGCAAAGACGAACGGCGACCGTAACATTGTGTGGTGCCGGTAGATAAGAAATAATGTGCATGAAAGCCTATGGGAGGGGCGAGTACGGAGTCATCGATCCCCGCAATGCCAATTTATAACGGTAAAAAGTAAAAGTTCGCCCCGGGACATCGGCCGAAGCCGCCCCAGCACGTGACCTCGAGCGCCAACTGCAGTCGTAGGTCTGGCATAGCCCGTAGACCATTGCCTCATTCGAACCCCGAAGGGCTAATGCATCAACCGGGTAAACCCGGGACACGCCGATTTGTAACGGTACAGGGTAGTCGCTCGTATTTGCGACTACCCGTAGTTATCCGGAAATGACAAAGCTAGTGATCACGTGATGGAAGGAGGCGGGGCTTGGTAACGAAAGAGGCCGGTCGTAGCTAGTATAGTGATTACACTACGCGTTTCCAAGTGTTTCCATAGAGGTTACAAATGGTTAGCATATAGGTGTTTAGCAAGCCCTAAGAACAACTCAGTATGAACAGTGAAGAGCGGCAGACTAGCACGTTGTAACCAATTCAATTTCAATTCCCCCCCCCCGAGTGTGGGCAAGACCGGCAGAGCTGGTCTGAGCTTAAGCCATGTAGGTGTCGGAGAGGTACCTTTAGAGACCTAAAGGTACACCCATTGAGATGGCAACAACGCCCCGTGCGGGAATGCGAAGATGCGACGGCAAGGCCAATAAAACAGTAAAACACTCGAGCGGGGAGATCTGGGAGGAACGATGTTTGGAGGTGAAATAGGCTCAGCAATATCTGTTCATGGCGATAGGCATGGCACTATTACCGACGATTTACCCACGATTCCATGCTTGTAGATCATGGGGGTGCAACAAGGAACAGAATTATTGAACTATTGGCGTGCTTGACATTCACAGCATGCTTTACGTGGGCCAGCACCTCCCACTTTTCGCCAATAATGACAATGACGCACAAACACCTCCAAGCAAAATACGCTTTGCGCGCAATCGGGTTAGTTCAGCTGGCTGTGCAGGTGCATGCATTGACTGCCCGGGCAATTAGATATGTTAGTCGCCAGCTCATGTGTTGTTTTGAGAAGCTAGCGGCAGAGTGAAAGACATCGTATGGCGCATAGAATAAAACATAAGAACTCAGGTTGTGCAGTTGTGAAACAATAGACCAATGGATAGACATATATTTACACCTAAATAACAATCTAGAAATATGCTGGAGCCTCATCGCCCTGTCAAATTGCACATGGTACACCTGAATGTCCCGACGCATGACATGAGCTTGCATACATAATTATATTGAAATTATTATTAACACGTTCTAATACTCGCAGTAGCAAGGCCGGCATCCTAGCATAACTGTATCTGTGAAAGACTGTCTACTCATAGCGGCTGCCCTCTTGTGACACACGCAGGAACTCGAGGATTCTCCCTATTTCCAGGGGATAGTCGGTGTGCCCCGACACGAGTCCAGCGTCCAACAAATCGACATCCTCCACATTCGCCTCGGGGACGATGCTGCCAACAGCCTGCAATCCTGCCGCGGATCTGAGCAGCAGCAGCGAGCAGCAGATGTGATTAACGGACAAGGTGGAGTCGGCATCGAGGTATGCACCCCAGCACGGCGGCCGGCTGTGACTCACTTGACAAACGCCCGCGTGGTTCTGAACACGATGCCGAGAAGCCAGTCGTTCTTGCAGAATGCGTTGACAAACCTGCCAGACACGACAGACCGGGCAGCGCACCACTTGCGGGGCACGATGCTGATCGGCCCACCGAGGAGGATGACCTCACTCACGACGCCGTGCGCCCCACAGCGCGCCAGCTCCTGCAAACAGTGGTAGATCACACACGAGCGACAGAGTCACATGTCAGCTCACTAGAGGTATAGCGCGCGCCTTACAGCAACGAATATGTCCTGGTTGTCAAACACCCGGTTGTAGCAGGGCAGTCACTGTTGAGTCAGCTGTGGTGAGAATAGTGTGAATGGCAAAACAGATCAAGCTTTAATTAAAAAACACTTCCAGTAAACACTGCAGATGCTTTCATCCTTTAGCGAGATGGGTTGTGAGTGAGCGGCAAGCAGGTTGGCAGAGCGGGCTGGGGCAGGGATTAATATTGGCAAGCATGAAAGGGAGGGCGAGAGGGAGCACGTACAAGAACGCACGAAAATATGAGCCGCGCCCCCATGGAGAAGCCAATCAGGCGCACAGGCCGCGTCACCGGCACGTCAGCAATCAGCCTCTGCATGCCACAGTGAGGGGCAAGCGTGCTGTCAGGGACACGGCAGGCATCCGTACTACGTGCTTCCATGGAGTAGCAGTGGGCGAGTGCGCGGGTGGGAGGCTGGATGCCTGAGCCAGGATGATGCCGGCCTTGTCCGCGCGGTCCAGCACCATGCTCCAGGCGTTGTCAATGACACTGGTGGCCAGGAGCAGCGTGCCCGGGATGGCCATGGCGGCCATCAAGCTGTACAGCACAGAGCCGTGTCCTGAGCGCTGGGCTGGGCAGATAACGCGTACTATGACCCCCCCCCCCCCCCCCCCCCCAACACACACACACACACACACGGCGCCTCGCCTTTTTTCCAAAGGAACAAAGTACTAGGCGTGGGCGCGGCTGCATCGAAATGGCACATATGTGTGCCTTCACAATCGGCTCGTCGACCAAATGCTTTTGAATGCGCAATGACACGTGAATAATTCGCATTGGAGGTCTGTAGGCCAAGACATTTCTTATACTACTAGTTCTCAATTTCATCCTGGGCCCATGGATAGCAAGACTGTATCACAAAACAGGGGGCTTGGGGGGCGGATAAGGGGGGAGGGGGGGGGGGGGGGGGGGATCACCTGGTGCTGATGAAGCTGGTGATGAACCATTTGGACAGCTGACTGGCGGCATACGAGGACACCAGCGACATGATGGCGGTGTGCAGCTGCATCAGCTCCCGCGACTCCCATACCACGCAGTACACCTGGCACGCGGAGCAGAGCGGTGAGCACACAACGCACATGCAGGCGGGGGGCGCCAGCGGAGGCAGCAGTGCAGTGCCGTGGCGGCCGGCTGCTCACCTCAGGCTCGCCCCAGCCGCGGCGGATCTTCAGGATGTCCTCCCAGGGCTGCACAAAGCCGGAAGGGCTAGACTTCACCCACCCGCTCACGCAGATCGTGCACTCCGGCGCGATTCGTCCCTGCAGCGGAGGAGGCCCCCCGCACAGGGGCCAAGAATTCAAACGGAAGTTGTTATCCACAATACAGTGCGGACTGGCAGTGAGCATCTCCACAGAAGTCACGAGAGCTAGAAAGGAGACGCCTTCGTCCCCCAATGTGCCCCCCGTATCTTCACTACCCATACTTCAGCTTTGAGGTTTGGCATACTTCACATTTGCACTTGCATACGGCGATGTCTCGAGTGGATTCGGTGTGGTATTCACGGGACTCGCGATTCCTGGAACTTTGTGGGCATGTGTATCGGCCTGTGCTCTACTATACTGCCATGAAGTGGAGCAGTGTTTCATCTGTAGCGGCGCTGTTGTTATCCAGGGGATTGCCATTTAATTGGGTATCATTGCTTACCATTTATTTCGGTTCGCAGCTTGTAAGAGCAATGAATGCTTTTGCACCATTCAGTTTCAAAGTTCATGGCATGTTTGTGGTGCATTCTATTTTAATTGTTCTCCAGATCAATATGGGTTTTCTTCTTCGCGAGCGGTCATCAAGTAGTGTATGGGGAGCCAACAGTGTGGTTGCGATGTAGTGGTGCGCAAAGGGAGCATGTCTACCTGGACTTGCCCCCTCCACGGGACCGGCAGCTGGGGCGGAGGCTTCCATCCGCGCCAGCTCTGCTTCTCCTCGCCCGCGGATAGCGCAGAGGCGGTCGAGCTGCGGGAGCACACTGACATCTCCTCGGAGGTCGTGCTACTTGCGTCGCCGAGGTCGCTACCCGCCTCGGGCGCGCCGGCTGCTGTCCCAACTGCCAGGAAGCATCAATGGGGCAGTAATCTCAGCATTGCAAAGTGCCATGCGGGGGGAGGAGACTTTTCCAGGCGACATTGCTGCGTGAGTACCAGTAGTGGTCCGGCTCTGGAACGCGCTGATCGGGTGTGCCGCCTGGGAGCTCGTCCTACTGCGGCCCTTGGCGACCTCAGAGGGGGATGGCCCCGCAGGTCGCGGCGCCTTCGAGGAGCGGAACATCTGCGCCGCCCCCAAAAATGTGGTCCCCCTCAGCACGTGGTGCGGGGAAGTTGAGTGCGATGCGCCAAGCAAGACCCCACCTGCGCGAGCGCTACCACTGCTGCAAGCAGCCTCATACACATGCACGGAATACCTCGTATGATATAAATAACTTCGTCCCTAGAATCGACGGATAGGCAAGGTCGCGCCTATTAAAGAGGGCCGCAGGCGTGATAGTTTTTGAAGTATATGTGCCATGCCGTTTGCGGCTGCGATTAGGAATGCTCCCCGAGCATCCATGATCCTCAGCACTTTGCAAGCAACAAACAGAAGCCTGGTGCGTGATCGGCTCCAATAAAGGAGAGCGCAGCGGACGGCGCAGCGGACCGCAAGGAAGCTGGCGGGTGGTGGGCGCACCTTTTGTAGCCCCTTGGTGATCTTACTCAGGGGAACCACTGCGGCAACACAAGGCAAGTTGCGCATTGGGGGGGGGGGGGGGGGGGGGGTCAGCGAGGGTGCGTAGCCTCTGCCCGAGAGCCTTGAGCTGGGACCGCTACTGGGCAAAAGGAGGGAGCGTGGGGGAAGGCGGGCACACAGAGGGGGAGCTCGATAGTCTATGGTCCGCACCTGTGTTTTCGTGGACAGTCAGGGTAACGACAACCGGCGCGTCGAAGAGAGCCTGAACAGGACTGCCGCCGCGCAGCTACAGAGGGCGCATCAATGTGTGAATTTAAGGATGTCATTCGGAGGGTTCAGCTGCGCATCAGCACTGCGGGCATCTGAAGCCAGTAGCCATGGTCGGATCAGAGAGGTAACGAGAAAGGGATTAAGGGGGGTGGTTACGGAGGGGTTGGCAGAAAGGTGGATGTGGTACAAGCCAGGGAGGTCCTTGCCTGCAGGTGCACCTCCACATGCACCGCATTCGGCAGAAAGTAGCTGGCCATCGGCAGGAACGCAAACTCGCGCACCTGGCCGTACCCACACGCAGTCAGGCAACACAACTTGATAGTCGCCGATTGTGGCTCCGCCATGCCCGCCTTTTCACTCCCAAGGTCGAGCTGGCTGCCCGCATGCACTCGCGTAGGCCGCCGCTGCGGCCACGTACCTCCCCGTCCGCCGGAACATGGCTCGCCCTCCCGCTCCCGCGCCCGTCACGCCCATCGTGGCTGTCACGGTTGTGGTGGTGGCCACGCCTGACATGTCACGGAGGCGGTTCGGGTGGAATGGGTGAGAATGTGAGATAGGAGAGGGAGGGGGGGGGGGGGGGGGGCAGGTGCAGGCGCATGTCCTAATAGCACCATGCGCCCGGCTGCCTGGACAGCCCCACAACGATGCTTTCAACCCCCCCCCCCCCCCCCCCCCCTTTCCGCACGGAACCGAGCCCACCAGCAGGTTGCGTGTCGGTGAGATTCAGGGCCCACTCACCCGACACAGCGCCAGCCGCAGCAGTGCCGCCAATGAGACCGGCGGTGGTGGTGAGTGCGCCGGCAATGATTGGGGCAGCGAGGCCCCCGGTTATAGCCATCAAAGCGCCGCCCACCACTGCGGTGCCTCCCACCTGGCAGTCGCTCCGTCCGGGCGGCGTCACAGCCGCAGCTCAGTGCCGCAGCACAGGCAAGTACAGGGGTCCATGCAAATGAGAACTTTATTTGCTGAGAGGTACCGGCGGTGCTGGGCGCCGGTCTCATAGCTGGCCAACCCCTGCGTGCATGCAGCAGCGAATGACATCCCGGATCCGGCTTGATGCCCCCGCCTCAGCGCCACGGGAGGACAGGCATGCATGCCGGTGGAAGAAGCGCACCGCGAGTGTCCTGGTGGCACTCCAGGAGGAGCGCTTCGCCGCAGGGCTGCTGCCCGGCCGGGCAGTGCAGCGCCCCAGCAGTGCGGCGCTGGACGCGCCCGCCAGCAACCCCTCCAGCTCCAGCTCCGACGGCCCGCTGTGCGGCTCCAGCCAACTGGGCAGCGCAGCCGGCGGTGAGCGGCGAGCCATGGACCGCACAGCAATGCTCAGCGAGCCCCCCCCCCCCCCCCCCCCCCCCCCTAACCAGCAAAGCCCTCCCGTTGGGCAGGAGGCGCGGCGCACCCAGCCAGGTCCCGCAGTGCCTGCGAGGCGCGTGCATCGTGCCATCTCAGCTGCGACTTGGCGGCCGTGTTTGGTAGCGTGGGGAGGTCCATTGCGCCGCTCTGCTTCTGCCCCTTGGGAGCCTGCTCCTGGCTGGCGAGCTGCCCCAGCGCGCCCTATCCATGAGAGCCGCACGCTCGGGGCTTCAGCTGGACGGTGGCCAAAGCTGCTCCCGTAGGTACGTAGGCTGGTAGCACGTGGGGATGGCGCTCTCCAAGAGGGGGAGGGCAGGCCGGGGGGCTCCCACCTCGTGAAAGGAGGCCGCCACCAAGCTGTGCATTAGCTCCCGAAGCAGCGCCGCCAAGTCTGAAGCCAGCCCTCCCACACTTCAGGGAGCATGTCAGCGCCAGGCAAGCAGCATCACATCGACCTCCCCCCCCCCCCCCCCAAAAACTTGATCCGACCTCCCCTGCTGCTTGTCTGAGAGAGCCCACCCTGCCCCCAGAACCATCAGCCCTCGGGGCGGGCATGCCTGCCCAGCATCCCCACCTGTGGCGCCTGAGGGCTCCGCAGCGTGCCGTGCATCCTGCAGCGCCTTGAGGTAGATGGCGAGCACGTCAGTGACGGGGGTCCCTGCATGGATGGACGGAATGTGGTGCAGCCCCTGGAGTATTGAGAGCAGGGCCGGTTAGCGGGGTGGGATATGTCAGCGCATAAGCTTGGGAATAGGCCCCCACAGGCCGCGCTCTGCCACGCTTGCTGCCTCCCCCCCCCCCCCCCCCCCCCGGGGCCCCCCTCGGGCTGGAAGGAGCAAGCTGCAATGAGCTTTTGGGTGCGGGCCAGGGCAGGCCGCGCACCGGCCACGCCCTCTCCGCCACCCCCAGCCGCTGGTACACCTGGCTGCACATCTCGTTAGCACTGCGCGCCGCCTCGCCGCCACCGGGGCGCTCCGAGAAGCGCGCCTGCCGGCTGCCCGGGGCCACCGCCTCGGCCGATAAGGACGCCGCCGCCGCCGCGGGCCGGCCGGACGCGCCGTCCGAGAGCTGCAGCTGCGCCGGCTGCAGCAGGTGCGCGTCCGAGTCGGCGCTGGCGGGTAGGCGCAGCGCGTGCTGGCGCAGGTGCAGCGCGGCGGTGAAGAGAGCCGCGGCGGCATAGCTCTCCGCCGGGCGCAGCGAGCCTGGCGCGGACGGTAGTGGCGCGCCGGCCCGGGTGCTTCCCTCCATGCCACGGTGAGAAGCGGCGGCCTCTGTTGATTTCGCCTTTCGCGTTTGGGGCCGCGAACCGCGGGGGGGGTGTGGGGGGCGGGGGGGGGGGGGGGGGGGTTGGGACGGGGGGGGGGGGGGGGGCGGGCTTGTGGATCGGCGAAAGGGAAGGGTTAACTTGCCTATCGACGGAGGGGCGAGGGAGGACCGAGGCGAGGCGCCGACCAGCCGGGACGCGCAACTACGTCTGACCGTGCGGCTGCGTGCTCTTCGACGGGCTGTTGAGGCGGCCCGAGACACGCTCGGACCGACGTCTCGTGTCGCCCACTCCAGTCCCTGCTGCCAGATGACCAACACGGGAGTCGGTCGGCGGGTCGTCGCGATTTTTTTTTTTTTAGACAAGCAGCTTCACTAGCGCTAGCGACTATCTATCATCGGTGCTGGAGGCTGCCGACCACAATTATTATGGTCGGATATTTGTAGTCCGATGATGTCGTACTACATGGAGTAGTCGTTGATGTCGGCACTCAACGGCGGTGCCGCCCCCCTTACCCGTCGCTGCTAGGTCGGCAGCACGCGCTCCTCGTCAGTGAGTAGCGTCGCCAGGCAGAAGTCGTCCTGCGCGGAGCTGCTGCACTAGTGCCCGTAATCATAGCGGCACGGGGATGGCTATCCGGGGGCGCTGGTCGCCATGTGTCCGCCCGCGCGGCGTGGGCTGATGGCGGCAGTGTCGGCGCCCTGAGAGCAGCAGCACGGTTTCGGAGCACTACTCCGCTGCCTCGCCATGTCTCAAGTCTGTTTTCGCAGGAACCCCGTCCAAGCACAGCAGACCGGGCCCAATTTATAATTAAAAACCAGCGTATGATTTTATTGATGTACCGTGCCCCGAGCTGTGGCTGATATGCGCGATTTATTTCCGGTCGGGGCCGTAAAGCGACTATAATTTATATATACTGCCACCCGCGGCCAGAAGCAGCAGCAGCAGTATGACCAGGGGTAATACTGCTGGCATTGAGGATTACCCCTGGTATGACCCACACCGCGCGCCTTCCGCCACTACGGGTAGCAGCGCGGGTGGCCGTGGCGGCCGTTTCTTGTCAGGGCGGCGGAGGTCTTTCCCATCAGCAGACACGAAACTGCTGACACGAAACCGGCGTCCCTTGCTGTTCCTTCAACCTCGGCTGTCGTATCAAGTGATCGCTCAGCATCATATTGGCATCGTATCAGGTTTGGACGAGTGGTAACAAACGGGGCCGGACCCGGCCGCGTCGGCTTCTGCCCGCGTTGATGTCGGCGCTCGGTGGTGCTCCCCTGCCAGTCGCCCGGCCGACAACACGCGCTCCGCATCAGTGGGCGGCGTCGCCACACAGGAGTCGTCTTGCGCGGAGCTGTTCCGCGACTGCCAGTACTCGTACCGGCACGGGGACGGCTGCCCGGCGGTGCTGGCTGCCCTGTGTCCGCCCGCGCGGCGTGGGCTGCTGGCGGCAGTGTCGGCGTCCCGGGATGCCGGCCGACGGCGCTGTCGACCTCGTGGCGGAGGCTGGCGGCGGGGCGGCGGTCCTGAGCACGGAGCAGGTGGCGCTGGCGGAGCGCACGGTCCTGGTGTATGGGATTCCCTGGTGCACTGATGCCGCGGAGATGGAGACCCGGCTGGCGGCTCAGGCCAGGGCGGAGCTGGGCGACGAGCTGGTTTGTTTCAAGGTGGGCCTAGGGTGGCGGCAAGAGGGGATAGTGCAGGGAGATGGCGCGACCAGTTGCTCTGATGAAGGGAACAGCTTGGTCATTACCAGCGGCATGAGCATCAATGAAACGATGCTGCGTGCTTGCTACGAGAGGACAAAGAGAGAGTGCGAGAGAGAGGGAGAGGGGGAGAGACAGAGGGAGCAAGATTTGCCTCACAGCTGCTGAGAACATAAAGAGGCCTTAAGGGTATGCGTTTCATGGGTTATAGATAGCCATCCACTGAGTGTAGCTATACTTCATCAGCATCGCGTACATCAGCGAGGTCTGCCTGATTGACATGGCATGCATGTGTGACGGACAAGGCTCATGTGAACCATTGGCGAATTCTATACCTGCGAGACTATACATGGCATGGTCGCGAAAGTAAATTGTCCTGCCAAAGCATGCATACTCATGGGTCCTGATAGTCCTGATACCCTCCTCGCCCTCCGGCCCCCCATTGTACAGATTCGCACGTTTGGTGGGGACGAGAAGCTGCAGTCGTCCTACCCCGACTTCAGCAAGGTAATGTCAACAATGTTACCGCATGCTGTCGTGCCCTTGATCCGCTTGGCTTTGATCCTTGATCTCCCCCCCCCCCCCCCCCTGAGTATCCAGATAGGGAATGCGGGCAAGAGGTTACAGGGCGCTGCATCCGACTCAGCTGTCCCCCCCCCCCCCCCCTGAGTATCCAGATAGGGAATGCGGGCAAGAGGTTACAGGGCGCTGCATCCGACTCAGCTGTCTCCCCCCCCCCCCCCCCCCTGAGTATCCAGATAGGGAATGCGGGCAAGAGGTTACAGGGCGCTGCATCCGACTCAGCTGTCCCCCCCCCCCCCCCCCCCCCCCCGGTTTGCTCACGCCAGCACACAGGCTACGCGCATGCAGCGCTGTCGTCACCAGGCAGCGTGGACGCCGCGCTGGCGCTGTTTCGCCGCCTGGAGGTCGCAGGGAAGGCGCTCAAGGTGCGGCAGCGGCACTGAACCCCGGTAGAAGGCGCTGCCGCACGGTCGGCGCGCTAGGCTTGAGGCTGAGCGACGTCGCATGTGAATGCATGTGTTTGCGCGTGTGACCAGGCGGAGCGCGCGGTGGATACCAGAAAGCTGCTGCCGCCCCAATGGGAGGAGACCGTGGGCTGTAAGCTCCCCCTCCCATCTGCCTCCCCCTTTTTGCTAAAGCTCAGCAATCCATAACAGGCACCGCGGCTGATGGTTGCGATGTCTTCCAGCGAAAACTGTTGCTGCCGTTGTTGACTGTCGCTCTGAGCTGCAACGCCGACAGCACTCAAAAACTCGTCTTCCTTATTGTCCGTCCCTGGCTGGTGTGGAGGCAGATGTGGAGGGCGGCGAGGAGTGGCTGGCGGCGCAGCAAGCGGCACAGGCGGCACGGCAGCGGAAGCAGGACAACCAGATCCGGCACAACCGCAACCGCCGCCGGCGCGCGCAGGAGGCGCGAGTGGAGGATGTCCGCGGGCTGCTGGAGGGACTGCGGGATCCGTTCAGCGGCGGCGACCTCGCGGCGTCCTCGCCCTACGCCGCCATCCTGCCGCTGGGCGCCGAGCAACTGCGCTGCAGCCACCCCCTGCGGCCAGGCGGGGAACTGACCGGGGGGCTGGAGGAGTTGCCCTCGTGGGGAACCGTGTGGGCGGCCGTGCCGGCGCCGTGCGACCCCGCACGCGGCGGCCGCCTCTGCAAGGCCTCCGCCAAGGCACCTGCCGGCGTGGACCCGCCGGGCGGCGTCGCCGCGCGCGCGGCGCGCAAGCGGCAGCAGGTGGCCAGCTTTGCGCTGGCGTTACGGCAGCTGCTGGGCGGCTGGGGCGCCGAGCCGGGCGCCGCGGCTGCCACGGTGGTGGACTTTGGCTGCGGCTCGGGCAACCTCATCCTGCCACTCGCCTGCCTGTTCCCCAAGTGCACGTTTGTTGGTGAGCGGCCACACCCTCTCACCCTCCCGCCTGAGTGTGCTGCTACTCCATCCCCCCCCCCCCCCCCCCCCCTTCCCCCCCGCCTCACACGCACACTAGAGGATGCTGAGGGTTACCATTCTCATGAGCCCACCAGCCCGAGCTGCCCTGAGCAGCAGTGGGGCAGCATCGGACCCGCAGAGGCGGCGCGCTTCCGTTAGCCGGCTGCAATCTTCCGTGAAGAGGGGGCTCCCCCGGCCTGAGCTGACTCTGCCTGCCCGCCGCGCCAGGTGTCGACATGAAGACGCGGTCGGTGGAGCTGCTGCGCGAGCGCGCGGCGGCCGCGGGGCTGGCCAATACCTGCGGTGTCATCGGCACCATCCAGGACTATGCGCAGCCGTTCGACGTGGCGCTGGGTCTGCATGCCTGCGGCAGCGCGACGGATCACGCGATGCAGAAGGTGAGCTGCCCCCACCTGCGAAAGCCTTTCGATGCCCCTCCCTCTCTCTCTCTCTTTCTCTCTCTGCCTGCGCGCGCGTGGGTGTGTGCATGGTTTGTGGCGCGGGAAGTGAGGGAGTGGGGCGGGAACAGGGGAGGAGGGTGCGGGGGGAGGATACAGAGGGAAGCTGTCATCCGCATTCGATTTGCGGCTCGTACGGAACGTTATCTACAATAGTGTTGCAATCAATGCTGTGCTCCGGGTGGGATGGGCGTGTGGCCATTTGATTACCGCTGCACATTGCCACACGGGATGGATGGCGGGTGGGATGGTCGGGTGGGATTGGCCGTGATGGCTGCCATCTCGCATTGGCCATCTCGCATTCGGCATAGCATCATCATTGTTTGCGCTCCGGTGGCGGATACAGCGTTGCGCCTGTGGGATCCTCATTTGTGCTTGCTTTGTGACCAAATGGGCGTCAGTCTCCCTCAAGAGGGGCACTGGCGGGGTACGGGTGCACCGTGATACCTTTGCACAGCCCATTGGGTCAGAGCCGTAGTGATTCCGTGCCTGATTGAGATACTCCCCTGACTTTGAGGCTTTTGAGGGTCTCATGAGGGCAACAACAAAGGGCATGTCGCCTGGCTGCTTGGCACATGCCACGCCATCTCACGCGGCCGCCAATGCAATCTCGCCAATCCGTCAAGCACTCCTCCCCCCCTGATAAACTTCTCGCCCCTCTGCTCCCTGAGCCCCGCTTTTGCCTGTGCATGCGTACCTGCTGGATTGCCTGCAGGCGGCGGATCACGGGGCAGCCTACTTGATGGTTCCCTGCTGCGTGGGCAAGCTGAAGTTCGAGCTTAGCAACCCGGTGGTGATGAGCAACAACCCGCCCAGCCCTGGCTCGGATGACGAGGGGGCGGCCGGCCCGCGGTCCGCGTGGCTGCGCGAGGCGCTGTCCCCGGAGCAGTTCGCGGCTCTGGCAACCGCCGCAGACATCAGCCACAGCGACGGCCACGGGTTCTCGGCACTGGCGGAGCGCGCCAAGACGTGCGTGGAGCTGGACCGCAGCTGCGCCATGGCGGACCTGGGCTACCGCACCGTGCTCACCAAGCTGCTGGGCGTCAGCCCGGACGAGTTTGTGAACAAGAGCGACTTCCTGGTGGGCGCACCGGCCGGTGGCGACCCCGGCGCCGCCTCCAAGTTCCGCTGGACCTGGTGACAGCAGGACCTTTGCCTAGTTGTGGCCGAGCTATCAAGCTGCTAGGGCGGTGTGGTCCGCAAAGACTGCCGCAGGACCTTCTTCCTTTGCGGAAAGCGCCAAGCCAGCTGCATGGACGAGCGGCTGACAAATCCAGCCGCAGGATGGCTGAAAATTTGAAGTTCTGCCGTATTATGGTATTTTTTTCGCATCACTGGCGGGCGAGTTTCAACCGGCAACTCGTTTATTTTGTTCGTGGCAGGAACAATCGCTCTCGAGGGCTAAACCCTATTTCTTTTGGGAAGGGCAAATCCTGAAATGAAGCAGGCTTCATCGCTAAGAATCGATGTTATTATTACGAATGAATCATGTGCCTGCGATGTATTCATCAGAGCACAGTTTACTCCTATGGCGACGGGTTTATGCATTTAGTATCTTGGACGGCAGAACCGAAAGCATCGCCTTGAGCCCAATTATTGCGGGCGGCGACTTCTTACACGAGAATGCGGTGATGTCACCCGAAATGAGGTATACTGGCATTATTGCGCACCGGACATGTGACGTGTCACACAACTCAACGACGAGCAGGCGCCGCCATGACACATCCAGCTAGTGAGGCAGCCGCGATGCGGTGTGCGTGTGCTGACGACGTGACGGGCAGCTTATGTGCGGGACGGTGGCAGGTTGTGGAGGTCGCGGCCGACGAGTGATTCAATCGAGGGGTTACACAGCGCTGTATGGGGACTGGCTGTATCCCGGGACAGTAGTGAAACTACCAGGTAAACAGATAGCATGTATACATATGCATACAGTGACGATACTCATTGAGGGGTAATACTTATCCCTCAAGGGTAGAGCACCACATGTCCAGATGTCGCACGCCCAGTTTTTCGGATTTTTCGTCGTTTTCGGATTCTTCGACGTTTCGATTGCGATTTTGTCCAACTACCAGTGCCGGGGGAGTAATTAACATCGGAAGACACGACCGTCGCTCCCTCCAGGAGAGGGGCTTGCATGCCCCAGAATGCAACGCCGGCCCATAGGCACAACAACGCGCTAGCGCTTACGTGTCGAGCTATAAAGATAGATACACGGATATCTTTAAAATTTGCAGAGGCTTTGTGGACTGCTGAGGGACTGTCGTCGAGGAATACAATAACATGTATGATGAATTTTTGATATATGATATGTCACACTACAGTACCCACCAAATACCCAAACCCTTTTCAACGCCAAGAACAGCCAGTCTTAAGATCTAAATCAATGACTCTCGTGCTTTACATGACATGATTGAAGGAGAGTTTGCGCATCGTTTGAAGAACCTATATCTGCCCACTTCTCACATATGCCTCTGCCCCAGCTCCTGGTGGAGCAATCGATAAACCCTTCTATACATGCGCTGAATTGGACCCCAGCCCGCATCTTACCTGCTGCATTTTGAACGTCCGCCAGCACACACCGCGCTCCCAAGCTCGTTTTTCGCCTCGGGGACATGGCGGACATTTGTACCTTCTTGACTACAACTTTGGGCCTTGTGGAGGCGGAGCTACCAACGCCGTGAACATGCTGCCGCACTATCAAATTTGGCGGTTTTCACCTTGTCCACAATGGGGCAATGATGGGACAACGCTGTAAAACAACGGTGATAAAAAAATACTATGACAGCAGGCCAGATCATAAAATGCATCCTAGTCCGGTGATGCCTTTGGACCGTGCTGACAAGGCACGACAGTCTTTGCACGCGGATTCCGATATTTCGCGGCACCATGGCATTAATAAAAGGCTACTTGGTAGTCGGTTAATTCGCTGTCATTTTGCAATAAGTTGGTTCACCGCAATTCCGCAGTGCTTCTGATTTCTTCAGTTGTTGCCAAACTTCCTGTCGTGGACCCAGGGGCCGAAATTGTCGGGCGCTGGGGAGGTCGGGGGGCTGACCCCTGCCTGCAGATCAAGCAAGTACTGCTTCTGCAGTGCAGATGAGGCAAACGCAATCGTGGCCCCCGCCATCGCTGGCTGATGCACGAAGGCCTGAAGCGCTGCCTGGCCGGTGGCTTTTCGACGCGGGGCTGGCTCTCGCGCTTGTGGCGGGGCGAAGTGCTGATGTCGGCCGCTCCGCAGTAGATGCAGTTGATGGCCGAAGTGCCTGTGCGCGGCATTGCCATGTCGGAACACGGGCAAGAGTCAGAGGCACGGCTAATGTCAAGGCTTCACGGAAACGCCTCCCGGCACATCGCGCAACTTACTCCAGGAGCATCGCATCGGGGCATATGCCAAGAGGGGAAGAGCTTGCATGGGAAATTCGGGGAGCAGTACGGATGTTTGTTGCTCGTTTGGCATAGAATTGATGATTATTTGGACTGCTTCAAACATGAAGGGCGGATCTTGGAGACTACTACTCGGCAGCGAACGGCGAAAGGGGCACATCTCGGTCGGCAGGCGGCGCACCAGCTTTGGTACTGGCGGTGACCGGTTGCGCTGCGCGGCTGAGATGGGGCGGCCAGAGCTCGTGAATAGTCGCTGGCGCGGTGTTGCTGCTGCCTGCTGCCCTGGCCGCTTGGACGCGGATGGGCCCTTCCTGCAGGCACAGATGGGCACCGGCCACATCGGATTAGCGATGAGGGTGGGCATCTCAGGGCCTGGGGCTCCTGGGGTCTGTTGGAAGGACACAGCACGACAGCAGTGGTAGCTGGGCGGGTCAGCGCTGACCTGTTTCGCATGAGCTTTGGTGATGTCGTCCGGGGGGGCGACTGCTTGCGGGTAGCCAGAGCTGTCTGCTCCGCCTTGAGCTTGAGCGCGCTGTCGACAGACGCCGGCACTGAGCGGAAGGCCGACTGCACGGAGGGGCGATACTCCAGCGCGTAGTCGGTGCCAGGGTTCGCCACGCCGGCCGGGGTCATCTTGGTGGGACTGCCCCCACTACTGCTTGCCTGTAGAGGCGGGGAGTCGGCTTTGGTGCGGGGATTTGCCGCCTCGGGGCTGTGCCTTGCGGAGGGGCGCCGCTGTGGGCGCAGAGGGTTTGTCTTGGGCTTCCACATCACCTCGTCGGGAGCGCCCGTCTGCGTACAAGGGACAGCATGGCAGCGAGAGCCGACATAAAACGAGGACAGGGTTTAGCCAACGCAGACGGGGCACGACATTTGTTCTAGCTAAAGCACAGTCGGCGCTCAGAGGTCAGCAGAGCGGAAATGAAGTGTGTAACAGAACACAACTCAGCACAGCACCCTGTCCTCGTTGCTGCGGACACGGCGCACCTCTGAGCGCTTGAGGTGCGGCACAAAGCCGATGCCCTTCAGGCGGCCGGGGTCCAGGCTGGCAAACACCTCAGGCACGGCGTTGAAGAGGCCTGCAACCACGTAACGCAGGTCCGACGTCTCCGCCGCCATGTCCTGCATTTTCATCTGCAGCTGCTCGTAGCTGCACGGGGCAACCACCACACACAAAGCGATGAGCTGCGGCCCGCATGCTGTCCCAAGTCGACCATAGGGGAGGGAAATGCCCCCGGAATGGAGCAGGGTCTGGCCCCAGGGGCGGGACCATGGCTGGTGCGGGCCAACGGGTGGAGGCGCACCGCTGCTTGTAGACCATGTCACCCTGAAGGCCGCCGCTCCAGCGTGGGTTCTGTTCGTCCACGCCCGAGATGGCGGCCTGCGCCGAGCGCAGTTGCGCCTCCAGGTCGTTCATCCGCCTCTGCATGTCGTCCTGGAGGATCGGGCGGCAGCCACCCTAGCACATCTCAAGAGACGCACTTTATGCCGCAGCTTCCACCCGCAGCGGAGAGTTTGGTAGCAGGGCATATAGGGCAAAAGCAGACGGTTGGGTATCTGCGCGGACCTTGACAGCGCGCTCTTCAACGAGAGTCTTCTGCAGCTCTGAAATCTGCGCCAGCACAGCGGTCGCAGTGAGCAATTAGGCAGCTGTTTCAGTGTGCTGCGATGCTTGTCAGCCGGACATTCGCGCCAGGGCAGCTTGCGCGCCGTGTGCATGGCGTGGGGAAGCAGGCCACCTTTTTGTTCAGCGGCCGATTGATGTACTCAATCTCAGCAGCGTTCTTCGTGACCGCGGCAACAGATCTGCAGCAGCAGCAGCCGCCGCAAGGCACCCTCAGCAGCTTGCTGGCTGTGGTCAGGCCGTTTGCATATTGAGAAGGTGGGATACGGAGCCCGGACCAATGCTAAAAGTCACTAGCGCGTGGATGGCAAAAGTATTAAACGGCGGTGCCTGGTCGTGATTCGCCACCCTTCTAGAGTTTCCTTCTTTGTATTATTATCATTATCATGATTATTAGTATTATTCTTATTATCATTATTATCTGCTATCACCAGTGGTGTATTCTCTTGTTGTCATTGGTAAGGCGGGAAGATCTGCAATAATGCTTATTACTCGAGTGCTGGTAGTACTACCTGGAGAATGTATACCCGTACGCGCATCATACTCGTTATCCTAATACGTTTGAGATGTCTCTGCCAGTTTTCTTTCAATAAAATCCAGATTAGCAAGATATTTTCTATTTCTATCCTATTTCTATTCCACTTGCCGATCTTGCATCCTAATAGACGCTTTGTTTGGCTGTGGGATGGCGGCGGGAGCTACGCAGTACAGCCCGGCCGCAGTTTTGCCGAGCACACACCTGTCGTCTGGCAGCGCCTCCACCTCTGTCTTGAGCTGCAGCCGGGCGTCCTTGAGCATGCTCAGCCGCTGCGTCGCGCGGTCCTGCACATGTCCAGAGTGGGCCTCAGCAACCCGCCAACCGCCACCCGCCCTCATCGGCAACCGCACGCGCCGCCCGCGATGTACAATCAGCACAGTGGCGGCGACGGCATGGCACCTTTTGTGACTTGAGCACCACACACTGCTGCTTCATCCGCTGAAAGTCGGCCTTGCGATCCATCTTCCACTTCATGAGACGGTTCTTGTAGTTTACAGTGCGGCCGAGGTCCTTGCTCACGGACTGCAGTTCCGCCTGCACCTGCGCCAGGTCTTCCTGGGTCGCCTGCGGGCAGCCACCGCACGCGGCCAACAAATGCTCGGTCAGTGAAGCCGCGCGTACCGCAAGGTGCAGCGGTGCTGTTGTTGCAGCAGACGGCAGGCATGCGTGTGTAGATAAATACAGCAGGAGCGCGGCAGACCTGCAGCTGCTGTTGCAGCAGGTCCCGCTCCATGCGCGTCTCCTCCTGCACCTCCCACTTGCGCTTCTCCATCGCCATCATGTCGGTCAGCGCATCATCCACCTGGCGCTGACAGCGCTGGCTGAATGCCATCATCTTGAGCTTGTACATGATGCGCACTTTGAGCACGGACTGGTCGTTGTCGTTCACTTCCCGCTTGAGCTGCTGCACCTCGTTCTCCAAGTCCATGATGCGCTCTGCGTTGGCGCGGCTCCTGCCAATTTTGGGGACGGCGTCAGCAGATGGCGGCGCCCGGAACGCCGAGGCCAAAAGGGCGGCAGGGCGAAGGGTGGCGGGTGGCGATGAGCGCGCACCGCTGGTCGCCGCTGCGCATGTTGAGCAGTCGCTTCATCGCCTCCTGCTTGACCTGCGTCATCGCCACCATCGCACCCTGCTTGAGGTCGTTGCGCACCACCTCAAAGTTGGCCTTCGCTGCCTGCGAGTTTGCGCAGCAGCACACGCCTTCAGTTCGTAGACGTAGGGCTGTAGCCTCAGAATCAACCCATGCCTCCAGGCGTAGAGCAGCTGCCAAGGGGGCGGGGGGGAGGGGGGGGGGGGGGGGGGGACGGGCGTTGGCGGGGGGGGGGGGGGGGGAGGTTACGGTGCAAGCCACAACCGTGAGTGAGCTGCGACGCACCATGAGCTCGCGCTCGAGGCGCTCCACCTGCCCCTCCCACTTGGCCTTGGCCTCTGCGGCTGCGAGCCCCACCGCTTTCTCCGCCTGCTCCTGCATGTCGTGCGCCTGCCTCCGGTGGTCGCTCAGCAGCTTGAGAAGCTCGATCCCGCGGTTGCACACCTGGCGCCGGCGCGCAAGGGCGGGGCCGGGGGCATCTCAGACGGAGAAGCCACTGCCGGCCGCCAGAGTGGCCAATCAACCACCAAGCATCTGCAGCCGGGCAGACTGGCGCATTGGTGCGGCTGCACTGACAGGCCTGGACGGCTGCCCGCACCCACCTGCGTCTCGAGGCTCAGGCGGTGCTTCTTGTCCTCGTCGCTCTTGCGCATCTCGAGGTCCGCCAGCCTCAGCGCCAGCTCCCGGCTCACCGCCTCCAGGCTGGAGATCTCCGAGACGACCGAACTGGCGGCCACAGACACCAGGTGGCCGCCCTCCGCATACATGGCGCGAAACACGTCCTCCAGCCACTTTTGCAGCTGCCCCTCCTGCACCACGATCGCACCCTGCCCCACCTCCTCCCCGGTGTCCTCTGTTACAAAGGTGCCTCCCCCGCCGCCTACCGCACTCACCGCCCCTTGTGACGCGCGCTGGAGCCCTTTCAGCCGCCGCACCAGCCGCGACACCTGCGCCATGCCGTAGTCGCCCGCAAACTGTGGCAGAAGGGGGGGTGAGTTGGTACTTCGTCAGAGCCGCCAGATCAACAGCGGCGTGCGGCTTGCCCGGTCAGGGGCCGCCTTGGCATGTGGTACCCAGGATGGGGTAAGCATGGTGCGCCAGGCGGTCGGTAGATGTGGAGTGATGCTAGCGCTGATGGGCCGAAGGGAGCAGGTGACAGGCATGACAGCAGAGGTGTTGCAGTAGCTGCGCACGGCACGCACAGGGTAGCGCTTCCCCAGCTAGCAGTGGACGCATCAGGTGATTAGGGGGGGGGGTTGCGTCTTGCTGAGGGAGGGCGCCGAGTGTCACTGCTGAAATTCGACGTTTGTGTAAGGTAATCAGCGATTTCAACTCCTGGCTACAAATAACTATATATTATGTGGCGGAATAGTTCACATTGTTACTGTTTTTAATGATGTCCTCGTATCAAGTGAAGAGTATTGACCATGACAGGGGACCAAGAGCGTGTTGCACTGAGCACCGAGCACGGGCGCGACAAACCTGGAAGGCGCCACTGGGTGGGTCCAAGTGACTGCCGCGGCTGCTGGGGCGGCTGCCGGGTGCGCCAGCGGCGCGGTAAGCACCGGCCGCGGCCGCGGCAGCTGTGGCATTGGCGTGGGCGGCCGCCTCCCCGGCGGTGGTGCCCCCGGCGGTGGCGCCACTGCGGGAGGAGGACGGGGAGCGGGGCGCCAGCGGCGAGTAGGGCTGCCTGGGACGAGGCTGAGGGAGGAATGGAATGAGGAGTCGGTAAGCAGCTCAACAGCAGAGGGCGCGGGGGTTGAGGGGGCATGCTGCACAGAGTAACTGCCTCCCCACAAGCAGCGCAGGGAACTTTGACATTGACCAGCGTCGCAGCTCGAGGCGCGGGGGCACGCCGGAGCACAGGCAATGGCAGGGCCCCGCGCCTTTGCGTACCTTGTTGGCCTGCTCTTCCGTGCCTGGCTCCCTGCGGAAGGTTAGACCCATGAGGAGCGCGCAGTCACGGCTCAGGCTCTGGATCTTGAGCTGCAGGGTGCTTTGGTCAATGTGGCGCTTCATGGCCAGGATGCACGCCTCCATCTCCCGTGTCTGGCGGGACAGGCACAGCTCAGGGAGTCGCTGCGCGAGGCAAACTTGGGAAGGACGGCTCTCACAGGGCGGACAGAGTGCCACAGTTGGAGGCGGACGGGGGACTGCGCACCTCAGGGCTGCGGTCGCTCACGGTGCCCACATTCCACCACGCGTCCTCCGGGATCTGTGCGGTGGGGGCCACAGGGTCCGTCCGTAGCACAGCGGAATGTAGTCTCAGGTTGCAAAAGAAATAGATTAGAACAGAACAGAACAGAACAGAACAGAACAGAATAGAGCAGAGCAGAACAGAATAGAACAGAATAGAGCATAACAGCACAGCACAGCACAGCACAGCACAGCACAGCACAGAATAGAATAGAATAGAATAGAATAGAATAGAATAGAATAGAATAGAATAGAATAGAATAGAATAGAATAGAATAGAATAGAATAGAATAGAATAGAATAGAATAGAATAGAATAGAATAGAATAGAATAGAATAGAATAGAATAGAATAGAATAGAATAGAATATATGTTGATAGTTTGACAGAAAACTGACATATTCATCTTAGTCGTACTGCGGTTCGATTTTGGAAAGCATCAAGTACATTGCTTCACTTTGCATCGCGGTTTGTAAGGAAAGGTACAATGCATTTCATGAAATTAGACAGCAATACAGCAATGCGGACTGATGCACGATTAGATAACGTTAATCATACTGACAGCTATGATTACTATGCGTTGTTACTTAATCCTTGTGCTTCCGCGTAGGATCCAATTGGATACCGAAGTAACCCTTATACTCTATATAAATAAACGCTCGGACAACACAAGATTTACATATTCTGGTAAGGATTACATAGCGCGCTTGGTAAGGATTGTAAACGCCATGTAATCAGCTGTAGACTTGAATGATCACGTAATCCGTCGTACCGCATCGAAAGAATTTATTACAATGGAACTTCAGCAGTAACATGAATAGCAGACAAATATGATACCACTATGGAAAAGAATAGTAATAGAAAAACGCTAGGAGGGTGGCAATTAAAACGCGGCCAGGCACCGCAGTTTGAAATTGTTTGCCACCTACGCGCTAGGAATAAATATGCCTCTACATGGTGGAGGGCACAAGCGCTGCTATGATTACCCAGGGGGTTTTATCCGTGGATACTTTGATGCTTTATGAGTCATTGCCAAGGCCGCCACAAGCCCTACTAGGGAATCGACGACTATTTTCTGGATCTTGTTATGCAGAAAAGGCAGAGGATTTGGCGGTTGGGTCCCAGGCCGCACCTTCTCCTCCGCCACACGCGAGCTGACTTGCTTGGGGAGTGCCAGGTTGGCAGGGCCCGGCACCAGTGGCGGCGTTGGGTCCCTCTTCAGGGGGTACACAGCGAGCTGCGCAGCCGCTGCCTTGACAATAATCTCCTCGTACAGGGTCTTCCCCCTCGCAAGCGTTGCCGTAGCCTTTGAATCGAACATGTGCGAGCTCACCTGCGCAGGGTAACGGCGATGAAGCGTGCAATGCAGCGGTCAACGTCCCTCCGATCCTATTGCACCCTTTGCGACATGCGGGGCAAGCACGTCAACATAGATGGTGCACGTACCTTGATCCCTGTGAGACGGAATGTTTTGGGGAAGGGCGCGGACGGCGCGCCCAGGGCCGCGCCCTGCTGGCCATCCTGCGCGCTCATGGCGTGCCATACAAACGCGTCGCGGTAGCGGTCGTGCAGCCAGATGAGGCCCGCCGTATACAGCCTGCCCGCCAGCGCCTCCACCGGCTGGCGCAGAGGGTTGAGGCCGGTATCGGTGACGGCGCGCTCGCCCAGCAGCTCCAGCCGTAGCAGCTCGTTGTGGAGCGCGGAGCGGTCAGCGTCTGGCAAGTGGGTGAGCAAGCCGCGGCCGGGGAGCTCGCTGCCACCCAGCAGGGCGGCGCCGAGTCCCGCCTCAATGCGTCCCAGCGCGTACCAAGAGGCAGCCTGGGCCCGCCCGGCGCTAAGGAGTCGCGTGCGAAGACGGTCTACGCCCGTCATCGTCGAAAGCAAGCCCACCTGCCTTTGCGTCGCCAGCAGGGTCATCACTGCGGGCGCGGATACGCCTACCCCGCCGCCCGCCGAGCCCAACACAGCCCCCTTCTTGCCTGGCGGGTGGCCCGCGCCCGCTGCGCCAGCCCCCAGCGCGTCCAGACTAGCCTGAAGCCGGTTGAAGGCCTGGCTCATTAGCGCACCAGGGACATTGGGGCCTCGCCGACCCACAGACTCCAGAATCTCGTCGATGCCGCGCCGGCGACCGCTGGTTTCGGAGCCCCTGTCGTGCGCTGCGGGGTCGACATCGCCGCCGGCAGCCAGATGACTCCCCTTCACAATCAGCCCCGAGACCGCAAGCGCGCTTTCCACCATCGCCACAAGCTCATCCAGCAGACGCACACCTGCTTCCAATTCCGCCGGCGGCGCCATATCGGCGGTTACTGGCAGCCGTGAATTGGCGAACGCCAGCAAGTCCATCTTGCTTGGAAGCGCCCACAGCTGGGTGGCGTCCAGGCTGCCGGTGGCACCCACAGCAAAGGCACAGCCGCCGGGATTGCCCTCGCGCTGCACGCTGGAGAAGTCGATGTCCGAGTCGGAGCTACCATGTGCCTCTGTCATGTGAGCCGCCTGCCACATAGGGCCATACTCCAGCAGCGCTGCCTCCAGCGCGCGGAGCCCTGCGGCACCTTGGAAGTATGGGCCAACCTGGCAGGAGAGGGCACGTCATGCACAGGGGCAATGCAAAACCTTCCCGGTCAGGTCAGGTTGCCATAAAGGTCATCCATGCATGATCAATATTCCAACTCCTAGATTCCCTAAGCAGCCACACGTCCCGCCAGGCGACAAGCTACACAAGTGAGATTCCGTAGAAGTATTGCTCGGCCATTGCTGCCCTGCACTTATGGCATGGCATGGCATGATACGGCAAGGCAGTGATGGCATGGTAGTAATGACATGGCATGGCATGACATGGCATGGGATGGGATGGCACGGCATGGCATGGCGTGGCATAACATGGCACGGCATGGCATGATATGTGATTGCGTGGCATGGCATGGCATGACATGGCATGGCATGGCATGGCATGGCATGGCATGGCATGGCATGGCATGGCATGGCATGGCATGGCATGGCATGGCATGGCATGGCATGGCATGGCTCGGCATGGCATGGCTTGGCATGGCTCGGCATGGCATGATATGTGATGGCATGACATGACATGTGATGTCATGGATGGCATGGCACAGCACTGCATGGCTTAGCATGGCTCGGCATGGCTCGGCATGGCTCGGCATGGCATGGCATGGCATGGCATGGCATGGCATGGCATGGCATGGCATGGCATGGCATGTGACGGCATGGCTCAGCATGGAACGACATGGCACGGAACGGTATGATATGGCATGGCCCGGCATTCTGGTACACTTAATTGCTGGATCCTGCTCAATCTGGTATTGCCAAGACTGTACCCTCGCCACAACACAGAGTGCTTCCCAGCGGCAATGGATCGTGGCAATTGGGTGAACGCACCTTGGCAGGATGCGGATTGGTCTCCGGGTGGTATGCCCCCAGCAAGCTCAGCCCCCACGTGCTGCCAACGCCGCCAGCAGAGCCCAGGAGCCCGTTGGCCAGGCGCATGGTCAGGCTCGCAGCCTGAGCACGTAGCGCAAAGGAAGCAGGTACGCAAGCTGGCGTGAGGCAAAGAGCTCAAAGAGTTCGGCCTTCTCCACGTCCTGCTCCGCGTGCGTCATGTGCTTGATGGACATTAGGCGACCACGGGAGACGTACTCCTTGCGAATCTCCTTGAACAGCTCCAGCCGCAGAGGGAGAACCGTGAGCACCAGGTCCTCCACCTGCAGCATTGATTCACAGTCTCATCAGCACTGTGCGCTGATGGCTGACTCAAACAAACCGCCAAGAGTCGCGGAGGGCAACTGCTGTGGCATGTATAGCAACAAAGATTTCGGCTATGGTTGAGGCATGGGGCCATGCTTTCAAATTTGCGGATTGAAATTCCGGTTCTTAGAATGTGCGGGAGAGAGTTCTGCATTCAGACTGGACCATCCAAAGCATGGCATGTGATAGGACCATGCAAAGCATGGAACGGCATAGTGTAGGGACAGCAGCAGCGCCACAGCCAAACTGCTACCCACCTGCTGGACAAGATGATGGCGCAGCCAGGTTAGCCGGCTGATTGACTTCTCTGTCATCTCACTCGGCAATCGGCGTCTGAGGACGCGCTCCGAGCCGGGTGTCTTGCCACTGGGCACACGCAGGCCCGGCACGCTGCTGCTGTCGACGCCGGCGTGCATGTGCGGCACAGCTGCAACCGACTTGCCCACGAGGCGCTGCGCCTTGAGCGCCAGCTGCTGCCTCTCCCGCTCCAGGCGGGTTGTCACCTCGTCCAGGATGATCTGCGGGTGGTTTTGGGGCAGAATATCGCCGATGTGATGTGATGAGACAGAAATAGCTCATGGCAGCGGCAGAGCCAGCAGTAGCCAGGCAGGGACGCCTTCTGGAGTTCATGACAGCCAAGCGTATGGATTCAAAGCTGAAAGGGGTGGAAGGGGGGTTGTTGCCTGATTGTGCTCGATGCAGTGCTTTGCGGTGAGCATCTTGAGTGTTTGTGCGCGCAATGCTCGGTACAGCAGCCCACGCCCCCCCTCTGCAGCTGCATTGTCAAACGCCCGCCGAAGACCAACCAAAGAGTGCATCTCCAGGCCGTCTGCCAAAGAGGTGCTGAACTCCAAGGCGGCGAGAGGCGGCGCGCGGTTGACGAACCCCAGCACACCGCTGCGCCCCAGCCCGAACATGTAGCTGCGGACACGCGGGAAGTCAGAGCCGCCCGCCTCCGCGGTTGCCACTGCACTGTCCCGTCCGATGCCTGGTAGCACACAGGGCCCGTCAGCATCTTACACGCGGAACATCGGTCCGCCAGCAGCAAGTGGTGTCAGTAGTTGGAGAGAGTTCAGATAGGCGCCTATCTCAGCTCGGGGACGGCCACACGTCAGAAGTGTCAGCATAGCTGATATACACCCCTGCTTCCTATGCATATCACACATTTGCACTGGGAGTTCTAAATCAAATAATGCAGCGCACTCACACAGAACAAGTGTCTCAAGACCTTTGCCACCCCCCTTTTCCGCAATACTGCACGTTCCCAGCTGCACGCGTGAAATGTGGCCGATATGCAATCGGTGAAGAATTTTGTCAACTTTCCGCCGTTGTGCTGGCAAAGCACCGGCCGGCGGGCGTTGGCAGCACTTCCAGGTACCCACCCGGCGCAGACACGTCAGAGGGGTCCTTCAAAACCTCCAGCTCCTCCAGAGACTCCTGGCGCAGCGCCTCCCCGTCGGGCGAAATGTTCTCCCACTCCATGCCTTTGAGGTCCTGCGACACCATCTTCCGGCCCAGGGCGGCGTTCTGCACATAGTGGACCAAGTTCTGCACCTCCGTTTCGTACACAAGTCGGATGAGCTGAGAAGAAAACGGAGGGCCACGGGAGCAGGCAGCACCAGTGTCAATAGCACATCTCCAGTCTGCTCTGACAGAGCAATGGATTCAAGCGCAGTTGGCTATATCACACGGAAATCAGCATAGAAATGGGTGCAGAATTCATAATAGGTCTCACTTGGCAAGCTGACCATGAGAACAAGGAGAGAGAGAGAGTGAGAGATTGATCTGTTCAAAGGCAACTTTTCTTAAGCTTGACTTCCAGATAGCAACAGCATGTAGAAGGATTGCGAGGACGGTCGCCATCACCACGATGTGTTGGAGCAGGAGGGGGGGGTAGGTGGGGGGGAGCCAGGAAGGCCGGGGGGGGGGGGGGGGGGGGGGCGGGGAGAGGGCAGGGAGGGGGGCGCAAAAGCGAGATTTCCGGGGTGCTCACATGCTCCCGCTGCAATGCAACAGAGATCGCAGGCAGTCCGCCCATACCGGCCTCCCGCAGGGCAGAGGCGAAGATTGCCGGACTGTCCACAGCTAATGAAGGCACCAGCCAGCTGAACTGCGGACTTGGCTCTGCGGACTGCGCGCAGCGGAGGCAGCATATCAGCAACGAGCAGCGGAGCAGCAGCAGGCGGAGGCTGGGCATGAGACCCACCTTGCCCATGGCAGAGGTTGCAAATTTCGAGTCGCGTGGGGGCGGGGGCACAGCATGCTGCCTGCGGCTGGCTTCTTCCTGGCGGAGGACGCCCAGCTCTGTGATGGCAGCCTGCAGCACCAGAAAGCGCAGTTCGCGCAGCGCCACCGCGCCTTGGATCTGTTGAGCGGTGGACAGGGCAGCAGGGAATCCCCATGAGATGCTTCACGCGTAACACAAGGCACATCCAGCTAAGGGCAGTCCCCCTCCTCCCCCCCCCCCCGTCCCCTCTGCCCCAGCAACAGACGAACACACACAAACACACTCACTCACTCACACTCACTGCAATAAGCATTCAGACACATTTATAAACATAGGTACTAGCCCGATGTTGCGCAGCCGGAGGTTTGTCGGCAAATAGGCCTGCTCCCCTACCTAGTAATGGTGAAATGGCTACTTGCATGGTGGCAGGATCCTACAGTCAGGCTGCACAGGAGTGCCGTGTTCTCCTCGGGCTTGCAATTTAGGGTATCTCTCACCCTACAGCCCTTGTCCCGACACATGTTCATAGCGCTGCAGCGTCGTTTGGCCAGGGGTGGGCATGAGTTTGCGAGCTCAGATCGTACCTGGTGCGCTTCTGCAAGCTGATGAACGGCGGTGGTGACCAACGAGGGCAGCACTGCGGCGGCGGCGCCCACACTGGGCAGTACGGGCAGCTGCCGCAGCAGCTGGCTGCCGCCGTGGCCGGTCTTGAGGGTGGGCGCCAGGACGAGGGCGGGGTGGAGGCCAAGCTCCCACACGTCTGCCAGTGACCCATCCTTCTCCATGCCTGTGCCCGGTTGGGACACAACACGACTCGGCCACTATGTAACGGAAACTCAGGAAGTTTATGGGGCCACTCGCTCAAATTCTGATGTTGCATGAGAAACAATCATCTCGTGCTTCTCGCGCAGTCGCCACTGGATCGCAGCTCACGCAAATGTCAACCTGAGGCCCTGTGGCGATGACTGTCAAGGCACACACACGTGCCGTGTCTACAGATGGACCAGCCGCCATTGATTGACTAACGCGGATGGCATAGCTCAGAGACTATGGCCAGGTTCTAGGGCTCACAGAAGCAAGTAACTGGATGGATAACAGGTGTCTCAACGCACACGCGTCTACACGGATGTCACTGATTGCCGGCGCGGTGGGATGCAAGGGGAGTGTCGCACCGTGAGCGGACGCGGTGCTGAGATGTGAGCTAAGCAGCAGCTCAGCTTCCTGCTCAGCCACCAGTGATGTAAGCGCAGCTGCAAGCGCAGCCTCCGCCTCCAGCGCCACCTCCTCTTGCATGTAGCGCGCAGCGAAGTAGGTGTCATGCAGGCAGATTCCCGGACGCCGGAAGGTAAGGTCCACTACCTCCTGCCGCAGCTGCCGGCGCGCCCCAAGCGAGGTGCCGTCTTCCGGGCGCAGCCCTGTAGCATCAGGAGGGGGTGGTGGGTGGGGGGAGGGAGGAGGCGCACAGCAACAAATCAACCCTACAGCGAGGTAAGCCCAAACAGCTACGTGCCATCGTTTTGCCAGCCTGTCACATACTGTCGTGGAACAAAACGACAAGCCTTGCCCTTACTGCAAGGAGAGGCGCACCTGGAATCTTGTCTTCGGCAGGTTGTTTCTTGCCATCTGCGCCCCCGCTGTGCCTCACTCGGGGGGCCGCACCGCTGTAGCGCATGCACTCTGGGGTCTCCGGCTCCAGAGGCGACCACTTGCCCCACATGTCTTCGAGGCCCCAGTCCACCGCATTACTGCACACAAAACAAAAACACACACTCACTCGGTTGGAGCGTGTGCGCACCACAGTCTCTGCCAACAGCACCCGCTCACTGTTGGGCAATTGCGCCCATCGCTTCGGGGAAAGTCACCTGTAGGCTTGCATGTAGGCGTCGATTGCCTTCTGACGCGAAGCTGCAAAGCTGGCCTCAAACTCCCACATATGCATCACCACCTGCATTCGATCCAAGTCGTTGATAGACTGGGCCTCGCCGTCCGCATCCAGTACCTGTGCGCGCTTCTCCAGGAAGTAGGTCGCCATCTATATGCCAGGGTTGCAATACAGCTACGTCAATGGCTCCACAACCTGACCAGAACCGCGAGGCTCACAACCCGTCAACAAGCACAGCTAGTGGGAGCCATACCTTGAGAATCTGGTCCTCCGTGTCTTTGAACTCCTTCACTGCCTGCGCGTACACAATCATTTCGCCCTTCCAATTACGCACACATACGCCAACCTGCGCCAGGCCATGAAATCAGCTTTAGCCACTGGCGGCACCTCACCAGGCCGCACCCTCCATCACAGCAGTGAACCATCCAAGTCTGACCTGCGGGTGCGGCTCAATGACGTCCACGGATGGGCCAGAGCTGTCGCTTGACGCGTTTTTCGGCGGGTCGCGGCCTTCCGCCTGAGAAGATACAGATTGGACTGTCACGCCCACACCAGCAGTCTACAGGCGAGAAGATGCAGGTAGTAGGGAGAAGTAGGACAAGGTGGACCCTAAATCTCCCCCCCCCCCCCCCCTCCCCGCCCCCCAATGACGTACACCCCTTGTCTTACCTCGGCATCCTTCTGCTGTGCTACCCTGAAAGCTCCGTCCACACGGCCGTTCACTGGTGCGACTGTCATGTCGGACTGCAGGCTGGCTGCGTCCGCCGCCTGTCCCTGGTCTTCGCCTTGCTCATCATGCAGTAGTCGCCGCCGGAGCGCCACCAGTGCATTGATGTGGTGAAGGACCTGCAGCTTGTGCTGGGCAGACTTCATGTGCCGCATTGCGTACATCGCCTCGAGCTTCTTGACAGGCAGCTCGGTCTGGCCACCATCACCATCATCCTCGTCAATGTCTGAGTCTTGTTCTGCGCCAGCGGGGATGGGTTTTACGGTTCTAAAATATCCATCAGCACAGTATTTGGAGCTGTTTGTGGTGACCATGGCTTCCCCCTGGGCCCTTCGAAAGCAAAGAGCCAGTGCAACACACTCTCGAGCGCAGAAGCTTGCAATACCTTTCCACTGCTGCTGATGTCGCTCTGCAAGCGTGCGCATTCGCTCGGAGACCTGACCGCAAGCGGCAACTCAGGTTCAGTTCCCATTGCCCTCTCTACCGCTTCGTAGCACAGCCATGTTGGGCCAGCTATATTCCTGCACACCCTGCCCATGCTCTAGACCTAGGGCACCGGGATGCGCCGTATGTATGACGGGAGGGGAAGGAAGGGGTACGGAGAATGTGGGGAGGCTGGCAGGGCCACCTCAGAAGCGTCCCATTGGTCCAGGTAGTCGCTCTCCGCGCGCAGGATCTCGTCGACATGGTGCACTTCCCCGCGCAGAAACGCGGCATCACCGGCGTTGAGCTCACTTGCACAGAGTGAGGGTGTTATTTGCTGGGGTTGGCAGGCGGGCAAGAGAGTGGATCAGTCCGGAAACCTTTCGAGAACATGTTCAGGGAGAGCTAACTACATGCAGCGGGGGCCAGAGGTGCGCACCTCGAGCACCGTGTCCTCTGAGTTGTCCAGTAGATATACCTTGGGCAATGAATGCATGAGCTGCTTGATGGAGGGCAGCTGTGTTGCCATGCGCTCGTCCTCATCCTGCAAGCCAGACCACCCAACATCCCATGTCAGGCAAAACACTGCAAATGCCGGACTCTTCTGACTTCTTGCCCCATGAAAAACGCTAAAATTGTAGGCATGAAGCGTCGTGGCTTAAGTCCAAAACCAGCAAATGCCTGCCACTGCACAGACCTCGGCTCGCCATGCCACTTCAAGATTACTCACCGACGATGAGGTGTCATCCACTCCACCACCGCCTGAGGTCGATGCTAATCCCTGCATCATTTCAGGAGCGTGCCGCCGTCGCGGTTGGAGACAAGCCTGCCGCACCAACACCTCCGCCAGCGCCGTGCGCGCCACAAATGCCGCGCGGTGCCCGTCTGCGTCCTCCGGGTTGAACTCTGCGTCAAAAGTTTCTGCAGCCACCGCGCCCAGCTGTGTCAGAAAGCTTCGCCGCAGACAGAAGTAACAGCGCATTCGGTTTTGAGTGCAGCCAGATGGGAGGACCAGGGGCCGCACCCAGTGATACAACGCCTTTGGGCCCAGTCAGGTTGAGGTAGGAGCTGATGTCCAGGAACTGGCGCTGCAGCCCGTCATATGTTTTCACCGCCTCTGGTGGGTAGATCATCCCTGCCACCTCGGCGCGTGCGTTACGCTCCTCTGCGGCCAGCGTGAGCTATGTGCGGCAGTCACCGCGCGGGAGAAGGGGAGACAGAGGTCAGCACAGCTGGGGCCCAACTGAGAATGCTCATACTGCTGCCTTGGTGCCACCTGGCTCCCACAGCACCTGCTAGTGCCTCTTTGGTATCCAGATGTCACCATATGGACCCGATTTGTGCATTGTGCTCCACTATACATCCACAAATCACCCACAGGTATGCGGGAGCAACAACCCATGCCCCATATGTGCTGATTATAGCCGGGGAGAGCCTGCAAGCATTTGCGCCATGTGTTTAGCAGTAAAGGTGGATGCGGGGCAGACACCTTTTCGTATAGCGGGAACCGGTGGTGGTGACTGTATGGCAGCCAGCGCATTCGTGCAGCAAACCGGGAGGCGGCGCGGCCAGGCGCCCCGCGGGACGTCACATGCAGCGCCACCGCCCGCCAGTCGGAGTCCACAACATTATTGCACTGCCGTAGGCGGGCTGCGCGCCCGGCAGCATCTGCCTCGCCCTGAAGCAGCACCGACATGTAGCGGCCAACCAGAGCCTCCTCTCCTCCCGAATTGCTGTCCAGGAGCGCTACGTGGCTTTCCAAGCCTGCAACCAGAGCGGGTGCATGGTGAGGTGCGCCGAGGCAAGCCCCCTAATCAACGGCGAGGTGGTTTTAGAGCAAAAAACACACCCTCTGCTGCTGTTACGCATACCATCATTAGGCTGGCTTGCGGCCAACAGCAATGCTACCCAGCTTGCAGGCCTGGCACCCATCCCCCCTATCTGGTTCTCAGCCCTCCCCTTGGCCTGACACACGGCGATGCGACCGGCACACACGGCATGCAGGATAAAGGGGGGGCATCTTATGCAGATCAAGCCACGTCCTGCACAGTGCGCAGGCACATACCCACTGCCTGGGTGGCCATGGTAAACTCCTGATGCTTCTGTGCCGCTAGCCGCTGTGAAATAATATGCCGCTCGCAGCGTAGTGCCTCCGCCCGTGAGGCGAAGAACTGTGTCAAGGCCTCAATCTCCGGGACACCTATGAGTTGGAGGGGCACCGCAGAGATAAATACAATATGGCTATTCACAGGAAGGGCTGTCTCGAACTCATTGGCAGTCGGCATGGTGATGCCCTCCAACCAGCAACCATGCGTAATCTGAAAGGGTCTACTGAGTTCACCTTTAAGCAGCCCGCCGGCGCTCTCCATGGTGCTAAGCATCTGCTCCTTTGTGCTTGCATCACGGTGCAGGTAAGGAAAGCAGAGGATCTCGGCCTGCGCTGCCTGCCGCTCCCTGGGAAGGGAGCAGCCCGCCATGTGGTATCAGCATCAATCAGAGCCCACAAAGCTGAGATGTTGGCAACGCAATGTGCAGAGTTGGGCGCAGAGATGCTGGGTGGAGCGTGGCTAGAAGGCACGAGGGAGGAGGCACGTGGCTAGAGGGAGGAGGGAGCAGCGCACTGCTCGGCCATGTTCAGTGTTGGCGGTGTCTTGGACACGAGGTGCGGGAACGCCTCCAGCTTCCCCTCCCATATGCTCTGTGTGGCAGCTGTGACCAGCTCCCGCCGCTGCCACAGAGCCAGCGGTCCTGCCGTCAGCGCGGACACCCTATACATGCCCCCTTCCCCTCCCCCTGAATCCACCTGCCTCAGGGTCAGCAAGGATGCCACCTGCACGGCCTAGGGTGCTATAGCGCTTATGCGCACCTGAGCAAGCAGAGTTATCAGCTCCTTCTTCAGGGGCTCCTCGTCCGTTGCGCTCACAAAGCCCGTCACCCTGTGCCAGATCGCGAGCATAAGCTAAATGCTTTGCGGGATCCAGTGAGCAGACCACGGTATGCATGGCGGTCCATTACCTGGACAGCTGCTCCAGGGCGACGTCCATGGCTGTGCGCTCCCCTGCCCGCTGGCAGCAAGCTCAGAGATAGACAGCGGCTATGTCACCCGTCTTGCGCTCTGCGCCACCCACCTGATGCAGCAATGTGCAGCGTGCACTTCACCTGCATAGAAGTGGCGTTCCGACAACATGCTCATCAGCAATGCATACGATTTATTCAACTGGTATCCCAGTCACCTCCCCCCCCCCCTCCCCCCTTCTATTAGCGCTTTCTTCCGAAGGAGCGGCACCTGACGCACAATGCCTCTGTGGTACTGCACACTGTGGTACTCCCGAAGCCACGACGCCGCAAGGTCGCCGAGGAAGCTTATTTGAAATCGACCACCACTGAGGGTTTCGCGTAGCCCAGGGAGTCGAGCCTCGCAAGGCAGAGAATGCACCGGCGCATCTCAGCGGCCCGAGCCTACAACTGCAAGTCCGGGACGGCATCTTTTGGATACGTCTCTAGTGCCCGGGCCCGCTGGTCACCCCGGCTGCCGTGCCCGCCCGCGTAACCCACTCGAGGACGATGCGGCGTGACACACAAGTACGCAGTTACCGACGATTTGGCATATAATTGAACGCCATCATGCCTGAAAATCGAAAGCGTTGCCTCGGGGGCTGGCGTTGCACTGCTGCCTGTGGGTGGCTGCCCTGTCGATACTGCGTAGTGAGGAATCGGTCGGCGCCCCCGCGGCGCCGCGGCCCGCGAGCCTACTGGTAGCTGACAAACCTGAACGAGCACAGCGCGCCCGCAGAACTGCCCCCACGTGTCGCCGCGCGGCTTGGGCGCGTGCGAGCGTGGTCGCCTATGTCAAGCTGTTTTGCGGGCTGCGCTTTGAGGCAAGCACCGACAGATGCGCAGGGCATGAGGCATGTGGACAACGGTTGCTGATCATTGTTTATGTATCCGCGGCGGTGAGATGGGTTTGGTTACACGGGCTAGGGTCGGGCGAAGGCAAGTAACCGCGGCGTTGCGCTGTTATTTCGTCATCGTTGCGCTGTGTAACGAGCCATGCGCGGCCGCCATCGTTCCAGGACCGGTACAGGTACCTGTCGTTCCTCACAGGTGCAGTAGGTCGCTATTAAGAGGCATCTCATACGGACATCGCGTCATCAGATAATCCTGTCATCACATAAATACTCGCACCGGAGCGTGCCACGTCGTAAATGATGACATGCCCCGCGCCGCTATCTGATGACAGGCCCGCGTGTATACTGTACACGGGGGCATTTCCAAATGGAAATGCCCCCGTGTACAGTGCACACGCATCATCAGATAGCGGCCTCGGCCAGCCCATTTTCAAAACATTTTCGCCCAGTCTACCTACCTGCCCGGCACCCGCCGACGCCATGGCAGGCTCCACCGAGCAATCTCCGCAACGGACACCCAGGCGGGGCGAACCCACATGGGAGACCCCCCCCTCCCCGCACTATGGGGGGTCATGTTGCCCCTACATGGGTTCACGGTTTCGCCGCGGGAGCTACGCGAGAAGGCCTGTGCACTGGCGGGGCGCAGCGGCTGCAGCCCTGGCGCCTCGCCCGCCGCCACCGCGCTGCGCCCGTCTCGCTCGCCCGCGCGTGGTCATCCCTCGACAGCCGGCGCAGTGCCTGATCCCTGTCGCGCTTCTCGTTGCCTGCACGGTTAGGATGGCGTGCGCCCGCGTGGCCATGGGGCGTGGCCCCGTTGTCGTCCTCATCGGTGTACGCTTCGTCTGTATGCGTCGTGTCCATGTCTATGTTCAGTGCGGCCCCGGCAACGGCCAGCACCCGAGGGAACGCGTTGCCCTCCGACTGCGCGTTGCCATAGGTAAGTGCGAGCCCTCCAACTTCGTCTACGGAAAAGAGATGGGACGCTCCATGACTGTCCAGTGTGGATGGGCGGGAGGGACGGGGTGAGAGACACGAGGGAAAAGATGGTGTTTGCGGGCCCGATGGCGACGGCGGAACTAGAAGCGCCGGCAGATTTCTTGCGATATCTGATGACAGACCAACGAATTTTGATGTTTGTCCGTATGAATCACATCTCTTGTCATGCGTTAGCGGTGTCGACGTGGCAGCCCGCGGTGCGCGAACGGTAGATGATGACAAGGATTATCTGATGACGATATATGATATGCCTCTAAGTGACACTAGATATTGCGGGGTGGGTGGATTGGTAAGGATTGCTTGCTGTAGGCGCGCGCAGAGACGCTGCAAGGGTTTCACTGGTGCAAGTCCTGTCCCGGGGGCGAAAAAAACATTACCTACTGTAGGCGCGCGCGGCTCGCCAAGCGCGGGTAAACTGCTACAGGTTCTGCGCTGAGCGCATCACTACCGAGGAACACATCGTCGCCGCCGCTACCGGTACTGGTACGGTGAATGGTCAAATTGAGAATTATAGTTAGAATTGCACGGGGCGCGTGTTACCCGACGTTACAAATTCCGCCGTAAGCGGCTAGGACGCTACTGCCGTGTGCCCACGTCCATCCCTCACCCCTATATGACGCCCCGCGACGCGGCGGTGTCGCCACCTTCTGCCGTTTTGCCAGCTTCCACCTAGCGCTACGGCATCGAGACTTTCGCAGTCTCGCAGTCTCGAAGACTCTCGCAGTCTCGCAAGGTGACACACGATCTCACAACGACGTTCGACGCTAGCCGCTCGCCGCGACTGCAATAACGAGAGCATATCGTACTATGGACGACACACGGTTGTCTGACGACCTGTACGATTCGGAGGGGTGCTGTGGAGGCGACGACGCGAGTAAGTTCGAGAACTGACACTGCTAGCCTCACTGCGCTGGCGGAGCAGCGGATGCCGCTGCGATAGACTTGACGAACGAGACTCCCGCACCTCTTCCATTCAACAACCACTGCCGTAGAAACCTATTCCCGCGGCGCCAGCCGACGGCCTCGAGGGTGACGACTACGAGGACGCGGACGACCCTTCCCCCGGTTTACTTGCAAAATCTCCATGCCACGCGGCGTTCATCGACCCGCGCGACTGGATCGACTACCCGCCGGGGGCATACGCCGAATCTATGCCCCCCGTAGGACTCACCAACCCCGGGCTGTGGAACCCACGCAACGACGAGTGAGACCGCTACCTCACCGACGAGAAGAAGCACGCGACGCGCGACGAGTATCGCCACCTGCCGTGCCATGGAGTCTTTACCGCCTCCGCACACGCGGCGCTCACGGACGTTGTGGCAACGCTTCGTGCGGAAAACGCCACCGCTCGCGACACTGCGGACGCCAACGACCTACTCGACTCCGCGATTTGCACGATCGCGACGTGCGGGCAGGCTGCTCAAGACCGGCTCGCATACCTCCGGCGTTTCAAGTGCAAGAAGGTGCTCACCGGCAAGGAGCGAGTCGCGGAGCGCCTCGTCTACTCCCGCTTCTTCGATACCACCGCCGCCGAGCGCTCCAGCAATGGCGTCGACGGCCTGCTCAACGCCCTGGGCGACAAACGATTCGAGGTCAGCCTCCACCCGGCGGCCAAGGCGCAGACCGCCGCGCAGTTCAAGGGCAGCGGCGGCGGAGGGAGCGGAGGCGGCAGCGGCGGCAACATCCGCATCAAGGAGCAAAAGCGCGCAGAACAACGATACCGAGCCACTAAGGCGAGGGCGGACAAGAACAAGGACAAAGACAAGATCAAGGGCAAGCATCAGCCCGACAGCCCTGCAAGGAAGACTACTACCCCGCATGCCGAGGAGCATAACTGACGGTGTGCCCCGCCGGTCCGAGTCATGCTTCCCACGTTCAAACTACATGCGACACCGCGTGCGGCGGCAATGGCGACAATGGCAAGACATCGGGGCGAGCGATCAAGTCCTACGGTGGATCCAGGCGTCCGGATCCCCCTCAAGCACAACCGCACCCCCCCCCTCCAACTTCCACAACGGCATCAGCATGCAAGACGCTGCCCCAGCGCAGCTCGCCTTCCTCGAGGGCGAGCTTGCCCGCTTCCTGGAGTCCGGCGCGTGGGATTTTGGCACCTGCCAAATCGCTAAATCGCATAGGCGGACCGAGACTGCTTCACCGTGGACCTCCGAGGTCGGCTCTACAGGCTCGCGGGTCAGCCAATGGGCTGGAGCCCTCGCCCTATTACTTAGTCACGCGCACTCAAATATTCATCACCCACCTGCGGAAACCCGAGCCCGAGCCCCCCTTATCGTCTACACAACCCACACGGAGCAAGCGCGACCTCCGGCGGACCACGTGGAGTGGAGCGTGCATCCTACCTTATGTGGACAACGTCCTCCTCTTCGCGTCGATGAAGCAGGCGCTCCACCTCCGTCAGCGGCTCGCCAGCCTCCTCGACGCCTTGGGGCTGCAGCGGAACCCCACAAAGGGCTTCTGGGAGCCCTGCCAGTTCGTCATGCACATGGGGGTGGGCATCGACTCAGCGTCCGGCATGTTCTACGCACCGGCAGACAAGCTAGACCGGCTCTCCCGGCAAGCCACCCGGCTCATCGGCCGCGCCACGCGGAACACCAGGTGGCTCCCGGTGCGCGAGTTGCAGTTATTGGCAGGGCTGGCGCAATACCTCTTTCTGGCGATCCCGGCCGCGAGATTCTTCATGCGGGAGCTCCACTCCATGGTCGGCGACCGGTGGGGCGGGCCCGTCCGCATGACGCCACAACTCCGCCGCGACCTACAGTGGTGGACATCGGTGCCCGGTCAGTCCAACGGCAAGCCTATAAACCGCACGGTGGAGACGGCTTATCTGCACACCGATAGCTCAGGCTGCGGGTGGGACGGGGTGTTGAACGGCAAGTTGGAGGCGCGGGGATTTTGGAGCTCGGCGGACGAGCGTCAGCACTACATCACCTAGGAGGAGCTCAAAGCGGTACGAGTTGCAGTGGAGAGCTTCCTCCCCAACCTCGCTGGGCGAAACGTCCTCTTGCACGAGGAAAACTAGGCGGGATGTCACGCTCTGTCGGGCCTAACCTCACGCTCTCCCGAGATGCTGGCCGAGCTGCGACGACTATGGTGCTTGCTGGACTCGCACGGCATCCACCTGCGCGCCCGGTACGTTCGCTCGGCAGCGAATGTCTGGGCGGACCGTCTAAGCCGGCACCTCGACAGCGACGATTGGCAACTCGACCTCCTCATGTTCTCGGAACAAGAGAGCCGATTCGGCCCTCACTCCATCGACCGCTTCGCGTCCGCCCTCAAAACCCTGCTCCCCCGCTACAACGCGGCGTGGTTGGACCCTACGTGCAAGGCGGTGGACTCGTGGCACCTGCCGGATGCGGACTGGCGCCGAGAAAACAATTGGTGCAACGCACCGTGGCCCTTGCTACCCGACCTCGTGCAGAAGCTGCAGCTGAGTGGCGCAGCAGCGACCGTAGTCGCGCCGCGATGAAAGGGCAAGGCGTGGCACCATGCGCTCACCGAGATGGCAATGGAGGACGAGCTCACGGTGGCGCCGCGCGCCGGCTTGTTCCGGCCGGGGCGGTGGGACGGGCGAGGTATGATCGGCATGCCTCACTGGCCGGTGACTGTATTCCGCGTTCCCTTCCGGCATGGGTCTACATGCGCCAAGGTGCTGTAAGTGCTACGCTATCCATGTTTCCAGGCAGCGGCCACCAACTACCGGTTGTACCTCCGGCACCGGTGCGAACTACAGCGATGAAGTACCGCGTCGAGGTTGCGAGCTGTACGACACCATGGGCTGATTCGATGCAACCGTACATGACACGGGTGCTAGGGTCTGACACCCTAGGCGCCCAAATCCTAAAGCTCCTAGCAACCGTGTGGGCGCCGGCCACTGCGGCGTCGTACGCCAGCTGCATGAAGCAATATTTCCTTTTCTGCGAGGAGCGGCGACCGGCCATGGCTGCCGACTCTGGGACTATGGCACGGTACGTCACGTGGTTGGGCAACATGGGGACGATCAAGGCCTCAATCTTGCAGCCTTACATGTCGGCCGTCAACTTTTCTTCAAGGACCACGGCCGGAAGCCGATGGCTCTGGGCGATCTGGTGAGCAGGGTCCGCAAGGGCCTTGCGGCGTCGCAGCTGACGCTACACTCCGAGCTGATGCGGGCCCCATTGCCCGCGCGCGTTGTGTTGAAAGCCGCGACCCTGGCAAAAGCCCTAAGGCTGGAGTTGGGACTTACCTGGGGCACGGACCCGGGCACCGTGGTGCGCGTGGAGCTGTTCCGCGCCAACCTGGCATTCGTTGTGCTTTGTCTGATTTTCTGCCGCGGAGGAGCGGGGGTGGCGTGTCGTACGGGAGACCTCACGGTCGGCCCGGACGGCGGAATCCTCCTATACCATCGTACCGGAAAGGCCAGCGTGGCGCGGATGCAAGCAAAAAGTTGTTGTGTCAGCTGCGAGTGTCAGCGCATGCCGACATCGCGGAGCTGCTGCACTACTTTGATGCCGCCCAGGTCAGGTGTTCGCCGGCGGGCGCATGCCAGCGGCGCGATGAGCCATCAGCCAGCGCGAGGGGCCAAGCCAAATGAACGGCGGACACCCTCACCAACAACTGGCTGCAACTGGTGCTGACAACAGCCGTGCAAGAGCCCCCCCCCCCCCCCCCCCCGCTCGCGCGGCTCGCGTGGATGTCCCACTCCCTCCGAAAGGGGGCCACTACAGTCGCATACGTGATCGGCGTGACGATGCAAAAGATCAAGTACTTCGGCTGTTGGGCGATGGAGTCCAGCGTGGTGCTCGACTACATCGACCCAACAGTGCTGCCGTGTCCGGCAGCATGGCACCTCTTTGGTTGGATGACCCCCTGGGGCGGTCAATGAACCAGGCTGCCACGCCAAGTGGCGACATGATCGCAACACTGCGAGCCCCATGCTTTGCTAATAGTCATATTGAGAATTAAACAGCCCCCCTCGTAAGTCTTGACATGTACGTATGTGTCCATATCGCCACGTCAGCACCGGCGGCGCCAACCGCCGAGTGGTACAGTGGCGCATTTTTATGATATGATTAACTTATAATATTCATCAACGGCTTGAGATGTGATAGGTGGCGGAAGGGGGGGCTGCATGTTACGCTCGTGATTCCGCTCTGCGCTGGCTCGAACCCTGCCGGGGCTCTCGGTGAAAATACAACGGAGGGGGGTAAGGGGGGGGGGGGGGGGTGCGATGCAAACATTTCTAGGTTCTCCTACAAACAATTGTACAGTGGCTTATTACCGCGCGACCCGCATCCCGATAAAAAGGCGATGTACTCGCCCTGCGCAGGCAGACTTTCCCCGCTTAGGGGCCCGTTAGGCGCAACCCAATAGCAGAATATGGGAGCGTATTGATGGCCAGCCCTACCACATACCCTGGACGATGCAGGTGACCATATGGACCCACCCGCTGACTCGGGGGCTGCACCCCTACGCAGCATGGGCTGAAGCCCGGCTCTACCAAGGGCGCATTGAATGCGGACAGCGGTTGTAGGTGGGCTGGTTTTGGAGCAAGCCTTAATCGCAGTATTGGCCGTTTTGAGGGAAATGCTCACCTGCTTGCATGCCGACGGTGGGGAGAGCGCGCCTTTGTGAATGTGCTCTACGCGATGGTAGAGGTACCTCTTGGCGTGCATCCGTACAAATAGAACGCATATACGTGCGATATACAAATTCGTGCACTCGTGACATTGGGTTATCAAATTCCTTACCAACCCTGAACAATGACACGCACACGTATGGCTTTTAGAACGAGAGCACAACAAACGCCACTTAGGGCTCCCCCCGTGCATGATGCTGTCGTGTTCATATATGACACATGGAAGGGCGCGGCCGGAAACGAAGGTGAGGACTCATAATGGGCCAATCTACAATTGGCGCTTGACAAGTGGGGCAAGACTTTTGTGGGCAGGTGTAGAGGTTTGAATGGCACGGGTCTAAGTACGACGCGTGTTGCCCGACGTTACAAATTCCGCCGTACGTGGCTAGGACGCTACCGCAGTGTGCCCAGCGACCACATCCCTCACCCACATATGACGGCCGCGACGCGGCGGTGTCTCCACCTTCTGCCTTTGCGCCACCTTCCATCTAGCGCAACCCACTCTTTCCAACCCTTTCATGCGTGCTTTTGGGGCATGAGTAGCCCCTGTGCCAAGCGTTATAAGTCGAGATCTGACATTTTTTTGGCAGAACTGCGAGCGCCTTGCTTTGCTAAGTAGAAAAAGGCCAGCTGTCAACTACACAGCAAACGTATGTAAAATTCGAGCAATATTTAAGCCCTGTCATTTCTGCAGTTATTATCACACGACGCGTGTGTGAGGCGTACTGCGTTGTTGCTTTGCTCGCCAACACCTTCCAGATGCGGCTCACCCACCGACACAGTCGGCGACTCCTACGGGCCCACCACGCGTCCCGGCACCGAACCAAACCGTAAATGCCCTGCGAACTCCCTCTGAAGGTAGCGGGGGGGCTGTCGGACCGCCTCGTACCGCGTTGACCTCCGGAACCTTGTTTTAAGGGCCGCGTGTGCCCGGCGCGGTTCAGTTTCGTACCGCACTGACTCACCCCGCTCCCGGATGCCCGCCACCCCAACTGAATGGGCTCCCTCCACACAGCGCCTCGACTGAAACATCCACGCGTATACCATCGGCATGTCATTTGATGAGGTCCGTATGTTACTGGATTTTTGATTAGTGTCCCGCTGCGTCGCTGATCTGTGATGTGCTGCGGGGTGTTGCATGTCGACCTGCCCGCAGTGCGTCATTTTCACTGCGGCGGGGCGACGAGGCCATGTCGCGGGTATGACATGTAACGAGTGTGGAAACGCCTTGGACGCCGCACTGGTCGTAACCTCCTACAATGGCATATGCACTCTCCGCACCCAACAGGCGACAAGGCTGAATAAGGGGAGGGTGGGCGCCAGTTGGGGCACTTTCTTCAGAAACATGCATGTCGAGGGAGCACCTCAAGTCATGGCCCGACTTCCACACTACCATCTGGCACCAAATCCGGACCAATGATGACAAGCTTTCCGGCGAGCAGCACTTCGTCATCAGCAACACGGCTACAACGAGGCTGCTCACCGGCTTCCACCTCACCCCCTTGGGTCGGGCTGGGAACGGAGGCTTTGCGTATGTGGTTGCTGACGCCAACATAATCGCAGTGCCGATGATCCCCATTATTGTCATCCACAAAACAAGGTACTATCCTGATAAAGTCACATACCTGAATCACACCGGGGGTGATGGTAATTCTAAGCACTTCACTGCGCAGTGGTCCAAGGTGTTGTTCAACGTGGGGATTTTAGGCTACGCCGACGCCGTCGACCCCCACCAGCTCATAGACACCGCCAACGAATGGACTGATGCCGACAACGAGGAAGTCTGGCATAAAGTCCCGCCCCCCTTTAACCATGCAATGAACTACATGTGCAATATGAGGTTAGAGTTGTTGCGGGGCTCTGATGTCCTGCAGCACATGCCCGCTGACGTCCACGTAGTTGTGCACTTAGTGCGCAACTAGGTTGTGAAGGACGTGGAGGCGGCAGGCTGCAGTGTGCCATGCGCTGGTGGGGTGTAATTACACATGTTGATATCTGACTATTCACGCCTCATCTATGTTCCAGCCACAAGCATGCATTCATTTTGTCCAGCCACTCATTATGCAGCCGTGTAACCTCGTCGAGCATCGCGTCACGCTTGGCCTTCACAGGTTTGCCGGCGTATGTCGTCCTCACCTCATACGCGATGATCTGGTCGTCCGGCCAGCCCCGGTTGAGCTGCTCTGCTGTGGTTGTGAAGGTGTTACGTTTGCTGCGCTTGTTGCTCTTGCCTCCTGGCACATGCATCTCCACCCCATGCATGGATAGGAGTCGGCGGGCACAATGCGTGATGGAGGTGGTGAAGGGGCTGACGTACTCGGAGTAGAAGTCGCGGAAGTTGGTGTGCTCCCTCATGCTTGATTGGCTTGTGCTTGTGCTCCATGCCTTCAGTGCAGTGGCCGAGCATCGGGCCTAGCTATGCCACCAGGTCGCCGTAGTGAGCGACCATAGTGTGCATCGTCGGGGTGACGTCCTTTGGGCTTGCCACTCGGTTGAAGGCGCGTAGCCATTCCTGACTTGCCATGTTGATTCCTGCCCCCAACATTGGCCAATGCTCCTTGTCGATCCCGTCGATCATCCACAGGGCGATGGCGCGGATGGACTTGTCGTGGCAGTCCAGGTACAACTCGAACTTGGGATGCGCCATGGGCACCACCATGGACATCATCTGAGGTAAGCGGCCCATCGCATCCCAGCACTCCGCACCATTCCACTTCTGGACCTTCTTGGTCGGCCTATGCTCCGCATCCCTAGTCTGGTGCATCATGTCAGCGTTGACGCCCAGGGTGTCGCTCAACCACTAGCAAATGTACTCCCCCCCTGCTTCTTGATTCTGCAATTGCGGGTGATGTTGGCAAACACTAGTTGGTGGTGTTGTTGGTGAAGCCGTGCAGGCAGTCGGGGACCGCATTCCAAGGATCGATGGGCAGGTGGGCTACTTGCCAGGGCGATGCCCTTTGTGGACAGCCAGAGAGATCTTGTACTGGTTCTTGTTCTTGGGTAGGTGCCGCTCGTGCTCTGTAATCCATTCCTGCGGCATTATTACAAATAAGATCTCAAGGCATTGCACATTGCTCCTGTGCATATGATGGAAGGGGGAGGGGCGGGGGGGGGGGGGGGGAGTTGGGGGGGGAGTTGGGGGTGGGGGGGGGGGGGGGGGGAGGGGGGGGGGGGGCTTCACCTTGCAGCATGGGCATTGATACTTCTTGGTCAGACCGTATTCCGCGCCCCACATGCGGCTGCATATATGTACATTTGCAGCAAGAACCGTTTCGATGGTAGGGTCCCTGACGCGAACTGCTCAATTAGCCATGACAGCTTCGCCTTCTCGATGTTGCATCAGTGGCAGGGGTGCCCGCATGACGATCCACGCAGGCCCCCGCACCCATCACCCCGCCCTCAAAGCGTTCAGCCATGAACACCTCCATGTCCGCTGCATATTCCGTTCCCAACCTGCGATGCGCGCTCTTGTCGTTGTCATTCCTGGGTCCTCCTCGCTTGCGTTGTCGGGTACATGAATGGGTTTTCGTCGCCTCCATCCTCGTCGGAGTTCTGCGCCTCATCCCACAACATGTTTGAAATTTCTGCCTCAGTCTTTACTGCCTCTGCCTCGCAGCCACAACATGCAGCCTCATGTTGGCCGCTAGCTCCTCGTTTAACAACACTTGTCGTTCCAGCTCTAGGCTCGTCGCCTTGAGCTGCTTGTTTTTGCCGTCCAGCATGATGCATGCTGCGTCGAGCTGCTCCTGGAGGTGGGTGATAGTATACTTGTATGTTTGCAGCCTTCATCGGCGGCGTCTTGCCGACAACCGATAGCGGCTTCGCTGCCGACTTGCTCGCCGGCGCGCCGACGACCGCCCCCTTCTTGGTGTGAGGGCACGACCTCTTGCCGTAGTTCCTCTTGAACACCATGTTGCCACCTGGTCGCGACGGCAGCAGTGATGTTCACGCTGTGCGGCGCAGGCAGGGTGAACGGGTGGAGCAACATGTTTGTATTTGAAAAGCAGCAAAAATGCCAATTGTTGCATGCCCATATCGGCCCGTTGAACATCATTCCCGTCTTAGCGCCAAAGCCCACCACCCCACCGGTCCGGGGACCTTCCAAGGGGGCTAGGGGTTGGGTTTGAGGCCATGAACATGCCTAGACCCCGGACCCCCTTCCTTGCGCGCTCCCGGATCCGTTATCGTTGGACCGCCTCACTTTTCCTAAGGCTTCGGTGGACGTTTGCGAGGTGTTGTCCAGCAGCCCCAATGATTCTGCCCCATTCCTCGATGACTACATCCGCTTTGAGGCACTCCGTGCCCTCCGCTCGCGCTCCCACCTCCGTGGCATAGCTAAGGCCATCGCGAATGCGGAGGTCCCTGTTGACGTCGTCCATTTCCTTCCCTCCGCTACCTTGGTTCCCCTAGATAAGCTCACGCCGATGGAGTGCAATGCTTTGGAACTTAGTGCCAAAGACATGAAGGGGTCCGTTCGGCCCATTGGCATCGGCGGCGTGCTCGTCGGGTACGCTATGCGCGTCCTCTTGCGCGCTCATGGTGAGCCCATCACCCAATGGCTTGCCGCCCGCGCCCAGTTCGGTTTTGGCGTTAAGGGTGGCGTGGAATTGGTTCACTTCCTTGTGCGATCTCTCCTAGACTCGGATCCATCCCTCGTCTTGGTGCAGCTTGACGCCGAGAACGCGTTCAATTCTTTCTACCGTTCCAAAATGTTCCGCACACTGTTGGAGGACTTTGTTTGGCAGCCTCTGTTGCGTTCGGCGATCATGGTTTATGGTCAAGAGTCCAGTCTGTACGTTTTCGACGGCTCCCAACCCGGTCCCTCTCTCCGGATTCCAAGCCGTCGAGGGGTCCGCTAGGGTTGTGTCCTCGGCCTCATCCTTTTCGCCGCCGTCGCTGCCCGAGTGTATGCTCGCGTCGCCGCGGCTGCCACCAGTCACTCAGTGTTGGCAGCCTTCTCTGACGACGCCAACCTGGTCGGCACTAATGACGGACTTGCGCTTGCTACGTGGGTGGCCCCGTCCGCTTTTGCCGCCGTTGGGTTATTAAGCGTCACCATTCGCGAACAGCTGGCGTTATGTCAGCTTGGCTCTTCGTCCCCGTTCGGCGCCCTTCATTTTGGGCATTTGTTGCATGGTGTTGCAGCCTCCTCGTCCGGAATCAAGGTTCTTGGTGAACCAGTGGGCTCGGCCACTTTCGCCCGGGACTTGTTTGACAAAACGGTCGAAAATTTTCACCAATTTGGCTCCCGGCTAATCGGTTTGGCCGACCACTTCCACTCCCACATTGATACTCGTTTGCTGCAAGTTTGCGGCCGTCGCTTCGGCCACCTCCTCCGCTCCACGCCTCGGGGCTTGGATCGCTCTGAGGGGTTTGGCTACACTATTACCTCCTTCCTTGAAGATGCAGACGCCGCCGCGTTTTCAGCGCTCGCCGGCATTTGGGGTGTTAGCCCCGACCACTTGGATACGCCCTCCATGCGAACGCATCTATCCTTCCCGGTCCAATTCGGGGGATTCGGCATCGGCGATTATGTGGTTATCGCAGATGCCTCCCACATCGGCGCTGCCGCCCTTGTGGTTGGCCTAGCTATGACTTTCCTCCGTGCTCAACACGCCACCCTGAGCGACGCCGGCGCGTTCCTTTCCGAGCCGTCAGGCGTATCCAGCCCTCATAGCCTCTACCTTGTTGGGGCGTCATCGATTCACCATGCTTTGGCCACCCCAGCGTTGGAGCTAGCCCGATGCCGGCGCCAACGTGTCGGCGCCGATGTGGGCTGTCGAGTTTCGCGCTGCTCATACCCGTGTCGTTGACGAGTGTGGAGACGCGATGCTCGAGGATCTAGCGGGGCCGTTGGCCTCTGCCCTAAAGTTGCTCCCATGCAAGCGCTCTCACGTTGCCCGTGCCGGCTGCTCGGCCGCTGGGGCTGAGCCGGCGTCTGCGATGCGCTCAGAGGCCGACCTCCAAGCTATCCCGCATTACTCGGACTTCCTCTTGCACTCCATGCGTGAAGTTTAGGAAGCCCTGAGCCACCGCATTCACACGGTCCGCTTTGCAAAGCTTGCGGCGCGTATGCCTACAAGTCAAGCGGCCCTGACAGCAACCGCTTCCGGGGCCGCCTCTTACGCGCTGTGACAGCGTTCCTAGTGACTGATCCTCCAAGTGAGGGTCGCCTTGGTGAAGTCCGTAAGCGTTCCCGTGAGTACTACGATTCCATGTTCCGCGTTGCCGCTTGCCGCCCATTTGGCCTTCCGGCGGCTCCTGTCCGCTCCCTTGGCAAGCCATGCCCTTGTGGTTTTTGCTCCTTCTCGGTACAAGGCATGCTGCCCCGTTTTGAGTAAGTTGTCGTGGATTTCAGTCCTTCAGCTTGGGCGGTCGCGTACGCTGATCACGTGGCACGTTGCTCTGGGGTCGATTCCAATCACGCCGCACACGAGTGGGCGGCGCATGGCCTTTCCGACGTTTGCCACGACGTGAAGTCCGCCCTGGGCGTGGGTGTCCAGATCCTCACGGACCCGTCGGTGCTTGTTTCTCTTCCGAAGGGCAGCGACGGCCGGCCGGCCGATGTTGGGCTTTTTGGGTATGGTGGTATCCACGGGAACACGGTTGCTGTCGATACCATCATTGCCCCTATCCTCGGCGTGTCAAGCTCGGATCCAACGACTGCATTGCGGGCTGCGGAGCGCCACAAAATCCAAAAGTATGACGAGGGTGTCCGAAACGCCGCCGGCATGCTTCGCTTTTCCTTTCGCCGTTTCCGAGTTCGGCTCGGTGGCCCCGCACGCGGAGGTCTTCTTGGTGGAGCTCGCGAAAGCTAGCCACACACACACACTGGCAAAAAAATCGGCCAGCTCTTGTCTGCGTGGCGCCGCCGTTTCTCCCTGCTCATCAACATGGCAAATGCAGACGACGTTCTTAGCGGGGTCGCGGCCGCGAGTGCGGCACGTGATGGTGCTCCTGCGTGTGCGTCGCGTCGCTCGTCGGCATGTGTTGCTATGACCCGGGTCATTGGCTGCAAGCGTACTCGCCGCGGCTGATGGCCTACCACGAGGCGGTGGTCCCCATTGGTTTCATGTTCCCCTTTCGGTCTTTTTGGTCGTTCCTTGGCTTCGGTGCTTCCGTTGAGCCTTTTGGTTCCTGGCAGCTTGGCGACTTCATGGTTCCCTTGGCTCTTCCTTGGTTCTTGGCTCCCTGCCCTGTTGCTCGACCTTGGTTTCAGGCTTATGTCTCTCTTTTGCTAGCAACCTTTCATAGTTGCTTTTAGTTTTGTTTTAGTGCGCACATGTTAGTCATGATCATTTTTTTGCAGCTACCTCATGTAACTGTATAGCGACTATATCGCGACATCGAGCGAACGCGCTTAGGATCGGTACATTCGCACGCTGCGCGCCCAGTGCGCGCCGCGCGCCTACAACCCGCCTACAGTAGTAGCCCCCCGCCCACCCTTGCGACTGGTGGCGCATGCGAGCCGGCGGCGACTCGTCGGCAGCAAGGCGAAGGGGGTGCGTCGCTTGTGCCACGTTTTGCACTCGGGGGCTGTGGGTGGAACGTGCGATGGCGACATAATTAGCCAGTCGAAAACTAAAACAGCCTTGCATAGCCTCACATCGAAGCAAGGCCGCCCACCGTGGCGACTGGCGTCGCTTCATTTGAGGCCGGCTGCGACTCGTCGGCAGCAAGGCAAGGGGGTGCGTCGCTCGTGCTTTGCAATCGGGGGCTGTGGGTCGAACGCGCGATGGCGACATAATTAGCAAGCCGAAAACAACAAAAGCCCAGGACATCAACATTACATCGCAGCAAGGCCGCCCACCTTGGCGACTGGCGTTGCTTCTTTTGAGGCCGGCTGCAACTCGTCGGCAGCGGGGGCAGGGAGTGCGTTGCTCGTGCTAGTTTTTGGAGTCGGGGGCTGTCAGTCGAACGTGTAATGGCGACATAATTAGCAAGCCGTATAAAAATGCAAAGGTGCACCACACTACCACAGCATTACATCACAGCACGGCCACAACCCCCCCCCCCCCCCCCCCCCCGCCCCCCGCCCTCCATCCCGCCTATTCCACAGCTCTTACCGTGAGCATGGTGGTTGTCGCGCCTTTACCAGCCTCCGAGCCGCTGGCATCCGGCACGCCCCCACCCCCGCCTTATGCGAGCGCAAGTCCACAGGGTGTGGCTGCCGACGCGCCGGCTCCCTGCCCGCCGCTCTCCCCAGCCTGGCTATCGCTATGCGTAGGCCAGCCCTCGCCCGCATCGCCAGCAACAGCCAAGCTCGGCGACATGCCTGCCGCTGGCGGGCCCTGCCCCTGACCCGCAACTGACTGCGTATCGGCCCGGCTAGGTCCAACGGCAAGGGCCGCCACGCGACCAGAGCGTTGGGTGGGGGCACGTCGAGCAGACGCAGCCCTTGGTCGAGCGGGTCGGGCGGACCGGCTGGCAGACTCTCGAGAGGGTGGCCGCGTGCGGGGGGGAAGCGGGGGGGGGGGGGGGGGGGGGGGGTTGCTAGGCACCTCCATCGCGATGGGACCTACCCCAGCCTGCATGGCAGTAACCGATAGCGTGAGCTGCAAGTCTCTATAGCTGCCTACTCACCAGCCGTGCAGACCTACGCCGAAGGTAGGCGGAGTCCATTCATGTCACGGATCCGGGCGTTCGCGCCTTTTTGTGTAAGGTAAGACCCTGCATGCCTGTGTCGCGTGGGATCCTTTCCTATGAATAGTCGCTAACTGTCTGCCACGGCCCGGTTTGGGTTCTGGGCAGCCTTGGCGGTGGTGGAAAGGTATACTAGTAGCGACTAGTAGTACTGCGCAGCCCCCCCTCCACTCGAGTGGGCGGGATAAGGGATGGCGGCGGCGACGGCGAGTACAGTACTTTGCGCTGTATATGTATGTCTGTAGTACATTGTTTGGCGCGTGAGCTAGTAAATTGTCCCATTTTCAGTGAGTCAAAAGTGAAGTATAGTGGCCTCTACCGTTTACGCTATAATATTGCGCTTTTCCCGGCGCGCACCTGCCGGCATGTGCAGGAAGTTGGGTCGCAGGCAGGGGGCCCCACCTCCGCTTTTAGTGTAGTTTGCCTCATACCTGCATGATTTATCCAAATTCGCAGTGGGTCAGCAATTACGGGAATATGTTATCATTGTTGTTTGTTATATACATATGTATGTGTGTATATACATACACATGCATTTGATAAATGATGGCACTCACCCAGCCAGGACGCCACGGATATTGATGAGGCACCACTCTTGTTGAGCTCCTGTGTAATAGGTCAACACCAAACATGTGACTAGTATTCATGTAAATTTATATTAAGAGAGGAGCAAAGACCCATGGGAGAAGGCGGTAGAGGGGGGGAGGGGGGGGGGGCGCGGGGGGGGGGGTACCTTTCCAGCAGCCGCCGCATAATCAGGTGGAGCAGCGTGCAAAGGATTAGCTTGGTCTTTGGACCCTGTTGGCCAAGTGTCAACGGATCAGCCCTAAACTGCTCTGGGATTGGTACGTCCTACAGTTGACGGCACATCCACTTACGTCTTCTGCAATTAGGTCATCAAACCACATGTGCTTTTACGGATCCTCCTACAAATGCGGCGCATAGCATATAAGCAATTCTCGCACACTATGCACAATCATAATTATGTGCTATAACTATTTACGAAGCACAACAACGCTCGACTTGCAGCATGGGAAAGGGGGCACCTTCTCGTCAAGGAAGCCGTCATCGCTGTCCATGTCATGATCTGTGTCTGCCCCTGTGGAGGGTGGTGCCGGGGCAGCACCACTAGCTTGGGCAGCACCAGCACCTGCTAGGATGGCAGTGTTAGTGCCGCCGCAGCCGCAGTGGTCCATCTCCTCGGCTCCGTAGTAATGGTAAGAGCAAGGCGGGTGAAAATGGCCGTGGCATACTTTGCAACGATGCTGCGAGCCACCCTCCGTCGATGGAATGTTGGTCCACAGCGGCGCCTGCACCATGCGGCACGTCGGACAACCCCAGGCGCCGGCGGGTGAGCATCGCCGTTGTTGCCAGGTTGCTCAGAGGCCTTCGCGGCCGCGTCGTCCTCATCATCGGTGTACTCTTGGCTCCTCGTGAAGTAGTCGCCCGGCTCCAAGGGCTCCATCTCTGCCGCCTGTGACGGGTCCTCCGGGGCGCCGAGCATCGCAAGACCAACCGCACTTGCTGCTCAGTGTCCTGGGCTCAAGTCGGTTCAGAGCTGTCCGCCCGCGACATGAGATCCAGAGGGAGACGGGTCAGCGAGGCCAGCGGGGCGACGCCCTTCCGGTCGAAACACGCTGGGAGGCAGCGCCCCGCTGGGCGCACCGGATGGCGAGACGTGCCGCTGGGACAATGGCATGGCGCCCGGGGCCCACGGCGCCCGAAACGCCGAGTTGGCGCCATTGCCAAGGTGCACTGTGGCACCAGCTGTGGCCACAAAGAACAACACCTTCCTCATGTTGTACTTGTAGCCCACTGCCATGAGATCCACACCATTCACTATCGCTGAGAGAGCAACCCTACTGCCTGCCGGTGCTGATGTCAGGTGGCTCTTCAGGAAGGCCTTTGGGAAAAGACCATGGCATGTCTTGACGACGCCGATGAAGTGGCGGCCCATCTTGCCCACCTGGACAGCGGGCTGATACTCATGGGTAGCATGGGCCCTCGGCGGGCTGATACACGAGCGCCTTTGGTGACGGAGGTCCTCATAGCGGCGGGTGGCTGGCTGAACAGGTGGGTGAGCGAGTTTGATTTTTTTCAAAGTTTGAAAAGGGCAAAACGGTGTTGACAGCTTGTTGGCGGCCGGTATGCTTTATGTTTCCCGGGGGATATTGAGACAGGCCCTTTGGGCTCCCCGTGGGCCAGTGGAAAAACTCTAACTATGTTTGGCATGATCCCATTTGGGCCTCTCAAAGTTGTATGATATACACTATACAGCAAATGTTGGAGATATCTAACAAATATCCCCGAGGCACCAGGGGTGACCGCCGCTCTACGGCTGAATGAATTGCACTTTTTGCGACGTGGCGCGCTGTGCGTGTTGAAATGAAATTACGGCGGTAGAGCGGTCTACTACCGGTAGAGTACGTCCCGTGTCATACAGGCCTGATGCAGAACGAGTGATCAGAGTCCGGGCCTGGTACCCGTACTTGTACCGTACTGACGCAGCACAGGAACGTTGTTTATTGGGCGAGAATTCCAGTCCTGGGCTACTAGACTCGAAGCCACATGGCGGGTCCAGCGAGAGCGACAACCAGATTACACCACTGTCGCACCTGCCGTCCGCATTCGCAAAAAATGGCAGCCACGACGTAGTTCCCTGGTACTCTTAGGTAGCTGCTAAGCAGCGTGTCGTTAACGCCGGTTGTCCTTGCGTGAAGTCCACCCGCACAGCAGCTTCGTCCGCCGCTGGGTATATGCGCCGCCGTTCACTCGACCTACTTCAAGACGCCGCAACCACGTCAATATGTGGGACTTGAACACGACCATGGAGTCGCCGGACTTCACCTTCAGCTACAGTAAATTCTCGTGTGTCCGGGGTGGGTGTCGCCTCCACGTGCGGTGCCGGGCGGCCTCCATCAGCTGTCAAATTGCCGTTATTGTGTGCATATTGTTTTTTTTTCCGGGGGGGGGGGGGGGGGGGGGGGAGCGCAGGTAAGGCAGGACATCGCCCGCCATTTTGGGCCATATATCAAACACTGACCTCGATTATGACATATCCAGTAACCCCCCCCCCCCCCCCCCCGCCCCCCCCCCACCCGGGGGGGGGCTTGTTTTGGCCGAGCGCAGAAATGTATGTCGCCCACGTATTCTTCTGCTACGTGGTCTTCATTACGGGCCTGCTTGCCATGGTGGTACGGCTGGTCCCGTCGGTAAAGTTCATGCACATTTGGTGCGCGCCCTGCACGTCGCATGTTCTTGATGCCTATGGTGTTGTGGAGCGCCTGCCTGCTTTTGGAATCTTTGCACTTGTATTGCGCGAGGAATACAGTGTTGCTTCTCCTTAAAAGCAACAGCGAGGGGTTACTAAACATGTTGTACCTGAACTGCTTTGGGGACATGCTACGCATGTAGGCTTGGCAGAGCATACATCCACTCCATGATCTGGGCAACTGCAACTGCTTTGCTGATCAATAACACGGTGTGATCACCACTGGCACAACCTGTGCGCATTTGGCCGGTACACTGCCAGAGAGCTGCAGCGGTCAACGTGTGTTCGGGGGAGGCGGGAGCTAAAGCAATATGCTTGGCTGCTGCTGGGTCAGGGACTTCCTGCCGGAGTGCTGCTGTCCTTTGTATGGGTCCTGGGCGGCCTAAGCGTCGGTTGGGTGGTCATCAACATCCACCAAGGGCAGATAGAGCGCCAGGCAATGCTCAACGTACAAACAGCCCTGAAAGTGGGGCAGGTTCCCGTAGACAACCTGATGGCTGCCATTCAACAAGAGAAGGGTCGCATTGCGGAGGGCAAGTCCTGGTTACAGCGGCTATGCAGCTGGAAGGCGCTCCACGGCGCCCTCTTCTTTACCAGCTGGCTGAATATTGCTGGACGTGTGTTCGTGACTCCGGTCAACCCGGACCAGTACGTGCCGCTCAAAATATCATACAGACCTGCGACCCATTCATCTCCAACCTCTCCTCCCGTAACAGACAGTAGTCAGACACATACGTACATCCAGGATATTGCATCTTGATAAGGCTCGCTCGCCACGGGGCCAAGCCACGAGCCACACAAGCCATCCGGTCCTGACTCATCGCATGCCCCTGTGATGTGCAGCTGGGTGTGCTACACCTACCCCTATTACAAGCCTGTCGACTCAGCGGATCACGTGGGAGCGGGCACTGGGGAGCTGGTCCCGGTGCCCATCCACAACCCTGATTACGACAATCAACCCTGGGCAAGGACCGGCCTTACAGCGTGGGGGCTCATCATGTCGCTGGGCTCCATGGCTGCCTGCTTTCTGGTTGGCGCAATCTACTCGTATGTGGCGGCGCGCCACAGCAGCAGCAGGCGCGCGGCTGGTGCCGCCGCCAGCCCAAAGCTCGGAGAGCTCGATGAAGTCGCAGCATCTATTCCTAGCAGCTAAAACCGCCGCTGTCTCATTTGTGCAACACACTTGGAATCCGTGCATGTAGAAAGAGTCAGTAAGTATTTATGGCAACACCAGCAGCGGTGCTTAAGCTGAATTTCATACTGCGCTGCTCAAGCCTCAAAATTACTCTGGTGAGCAGGTGAGCGTCGATAGCAACTTTTCGACACGGGAAGCTCTGCTTTGTAGACGATATGCAGCTCCGCCGTGAGCTGCCTGACACTTTTTCAACAACACCAAAATGCGAATGCTCATCCTCTTGGCATCTCGTACTTTCGTCACCCGTAACCACCAAGCATCGTCACTGGTGGCTGCCCTATGCACACGCATCTTCAGCTGCCTTGCCCTATTTGAATACTGATTCTTGCTGTAACGGTCGTACTAGTATTAATCAGTCGGCAGAGTTGCTTTTTAACATGGTCATGCTTGATGACTGAGCTATAGCCTACACATGGCGGTCAGTGGGTCTGTAAGTTGGTTGCTGCCTAAGAGGCGATTGTAGAGATGCTGCAAGGGTTTTAATGTTGCCAGTCCTGTCCTGGGGGCAAAAAATGACCATGCGCTGCCCTACCTATGATTCTCTATTTCAACATGGTGGCGTGCATCAGCAGCGATACGCCGATACCATCCACTATTTTAAAAGGGTTCTCAAGTACTGTTTCATATTATTACAACTATCTTATTAGCGAACGCGTAATTACGTAATTATTTCATCACAAGTAGACCCGTTCCAGGAGTGCGGAATCCAGGATCAATAACTAGTTACATGAGCTAGCAGCAGAAGGCGATATCGGAAATCACCAAAATAAAATCCAGGATCAATCGTATTGGTTATTGGACCCCATCTCCGCTAGTAGTCTAGCTGTCTACTTCCACGACGACGACTTGCCTAGCCTTGAGGGCGCCCCCCCCCCCCCCCCCCCCCCCCCCTTCCCCCCCCCCGTGGCCGACGCCTCTGCCGCGCTGCCAGGTCCGTCGCTTCCGCGAGACGCTCGCTTCGATTCGCTCCGGCCAACCCGGACCGCCTGCGGACGCTGCCCCGTGTTTTTTGTCGCAGCGTCTGCATCTCCGCGCAGTACTTTACGCCCGTAGTTGTACGCGAGGTGTTACTGCCGCCGCCCCCGCATCAGGCTGTCGCGGCATGTCGCGGCATGAAGCGGCGGACCCGGCCGCTCACGCGGAACTGCCAGCGGCCGAGGCGGCAAGCAACCCAAACAGTGGGGCCGTCGACCTTCTCAGGCGCCACGCAAGGGCAGGCACGGCCAGTTTTTCCCGTTGGTCGGCTCCGATCTTGAAGCGCTCACCTTTGTCCGGTGGTTTTTAGCACACCAGTAGGAGGTGCTACCGCAGGGGATTCGCGTCTTCCAACTGCGCGGAGCAGCCCTCGAGAGCGACGGCGCTAAGCAGTACATGCACGGCGCCATCATCAGATGGGCTCGCGTCGACCCTCCCTCCCAAGGCGTCGAACGGACGTTCATCGTAAATAAAGTGGTGCCTGCACTCCGATAAGACCCCCTCGGCGAACCCGAGCGACCCGCATTTCCTGCTATCTCTGGTGTCCGGTTTTAGATCCGGCTCAAGATCCCGCCCCTCCAGCCGCGCCCGCCGACCTCACCCAGTTCACGGCCATCCTACTGGACATCCAGGCACGCCTTGCGGACCAGCAGGAAGCCCTAACCCGAACACAGACGGCGGTGACGGAGGAGGCTCGCTCGACATTGGCGTTGCAGGCGGCCATGAGGGATCCCTCTACCAGTCCCTCTACCAATCCCTCTACCCCCGCCGGCCCCTATCTCAACCTTCCACTCCGTGGCGCCTTATGCTGCCCCCCATCGCCCCGCTACCAAGCCAGCCACCCATACACTAGCAGGTCCGCCGCTTCCGGTTGCCCGCTTCTAGTACCCTTCATGCTACCCCTCCTCCTCCTCTTCCCCCTGGCATCCCACCCCCCATCGACTTCGCTTCCTTTACGCTCACCTTCACCAGCGGGATAGCTCGCCAGCAAGCCGTCGACGCCGCCAACTCCCAGTCCGGCCGCGCCCTTCAGTGGGCCCTCGACAATCCGGACTTTGTCTATGCCTACATCCGCGACAATCGTGTTCGGACCTCGCCGCGCATTCCCAAGTCCGCACGCCATGCCATTGGCAACGCCATCCGTCCAGTATGGCCGCAACCCGCTGCGGGGGGCAGCGTGCAACTACCTAGCTATCATATTCCCGGCAGCGGTGCTCTGGACCCAAGCTCCCGGCGCGTCAGCAAATATTGTGCGCAAGGAGATCGACCGCCGCCTCGACCTGTGGCGCCGAGGCGATATCCCGACCCTACTCCATGAGGCGGAGCGGGCGCGCCTCTCAATCCAACCCCCCGTCTCTGGACCTTCCACATCGCGCGGCCACCTCGCAGCCCACATCTCGTGGACAACCCACAAGGCCGCTCAGCTGATTCGCAACAACCGCTTCCGCGACGCTGCTTCCCTTGCCTAGAACCACGGCACTGCTCCCCTCACCCCCTACAACGTCGCTGAGATCCATCGCATGTTCCCGCCCCCACTGGACGACGACCCCTCGGGCCAACCTCCCCTTGTCCAGCCCCCTCTCCTCCCCATTGTTGTGGTTGACCCAGATGACATGTCGGCACGCTCCAACGTGCCCCAAAGGACAAGGCGCACCACAGCGAGGGCTAGCGCACCGACTAGCTGCGCGACCTAGCCGAGGACCGTGACACCATTGAGTCCATGGTCCGCTTTATGTCCCTGTTGTGCTCTGGCGCAGTGTCGGAGCGAGTGCGTGTCACCCTGGCTTCCTCAACTGTCATCCCTCTGTGGATGAAGGACGAGGCAGCCCGAGCGGAGCTGCAGCAGCAGGCAGCGGACCAGGACGTACCATACCGCCCCCCTATCCGCCCTATCGGTTACAGCTCTGCCCTCATGCGAATTGCCTCGTCATGCGCGATGTGGTCCGTCCGCGACCACATCGCCGCCGCCGTAGGCCCCTTGCAGTTTGCCCTAGCATGCCCAGCCGGTACGGATGTGGTCCAGTGGATCGTCCAGGCCGCGGTGGAGCTCGACTCCGCCATAGCCATTGTGTCACTAGACGCCTCCAACGTGTACGGCATGCTGGACCGCCGCGCTATCGAACGCCGACAGGTGGCAGACCCCCGCTTCCACTGCCTGCTACCCTTGTTCAGGCGGCGATTCCGCTGCCTCGGCTTACGACTACAGGTATGGCGATGGCGCGCCAGCGGCGGAGTTCCGGATATCGCGCGGTGTACGGCCTCGGGTCTGGCCTCGGCATCGCAGCCGCCTTGCACGCGGCAGCCCCGGCTTTCGTGGCTATTGGCCTGCAGGTGGCGTGGGGGCTAGGCAAGACCGAGCTGCAATTCTACCCAGCCGAAATTGAAATTGATTACAATTGCTAGTCTGCTGCGTCCACTGGCCCATACTGAGTTGTTCTTAGGACCTGCTATCTCTGACCATGGTAGGGAACACTAGGTGTAATTACAGCTCAAGCTAACGGCCTTCCTCCAGTGTGCCCAAGCCCCTCCTCCTTCCTTCGGGCTGAAGCTACCTGCTGTCCCTACCTAAGTCCTACCTAGCCTATCCCATTCAGAGCTCAACATGCAAGCTAAGGCAGCCGAAGCGTCCCGCCCGCAGCTACCAAGGGGAGATGGGGAAGGGGGCTGACCGGAATAGCTATGCGGTGCTCAGTATTTATCCACCGCTGAGCCGGCTAGTATGATTGGTTGGGGCTGCGGTGCCCTCCGACATGTAATTGGGTAGGTGTTGCCTGTGGTGGTTGTGGGAATCAGCGGTGTGTGTTCTGTGTGTGTGTGTGTGTGTGTGTGTGTGTGTGTGTGTGTGTGTGGTGAGTTTTCGGGTGTGTGTTGGTGTATGAGCTGCACCGGGCACATGGTTAGTGGTGGGCGGTGTTCTTGAGTCAGCTGGCTTGGTTGTTGTTGCAGTGGCTCGCTCATCAGCTTACTGGTGCGAGCTGCTGGACGGGTAAGCTTCATCATCGTCTGTCACCCATTCGCTTTCTGAGCCGCGGGTGCCAGAGAGGCGTGACTTGCTCCTGTTGCGGTTGCGGGTGGCGCCGTCCGAGCGGCTGCGGCCCCTGGGCTGCTTCTTCTTATGTTTAGTTGTTGTGGCTGCCTTGCCTTTGCATGCTGGGGTGGGCTGGCTAGGGTGACGTTCCAGCTGATGGAGAGGCGCTGTGGGTTGCGCAGCTATTGGGACTCCGCTGTGAGGCTGGCTAGTTTGGCGGCTATTGCGGGTTGGCTGGCAGGAGATGAGGACTGTGCAAGCAACTCTGTGGCTGCCGTGGTGAGGTGGTGAAGTTCTGCCAGTCTCTCTGTGGTGTCATTAGGTGTGCCCTCCCGGAATGTTCGGTGCACTGTTTAGCGTTGGGGGGAATCGAGGGATATGTCTGCCAGACCTTGTGTCTCTGCTGCCGCACCCTGGGTGGTGTCCACCTCCATGGCGCAGTCGTTCTCCTCGTAGTTGAGTTCCGGTTCCTCCTCGTCGTCTGCCCGTGCTCCTGACATGGCAGTTGCCGCTGGGGTTGGGGCTGTAGGCGCAGGGGCTGGGTGGGCTGCTCCGGGGGTGCGCTCCGTTGCTGCTCCGCGCCGGTCGATGGCTGCCACTGCGTCTGCGACCGCTCCGCGCCTCGGTGGTACGTGCTCGAACGCAGTGGGGAACGTCCCGGACATGGGGTGAGATCAGGTCGCTGCTGGGGTCGCTGCTGGGGTCGCTGTAAGTGGCAGTTGGATTGGGCCTGCTGGTGGTGGGGCTGGCGATGTTTCGGCAGGGCGCCTCTCGGTCGGTGTCGGTGCTGGCGCGGCCTTGATCTTCCCGCACGCTGCCGACACTATCTTGCGCCACTGGTCGGTTCTGCCGGTGCTGCGGGTGCCACCGATGATGCTGTGGTGGTGGACGGTCAGCTACAGGGTGAGGGTGTAGATTGGGCGTCCGGTGGCTCGCAGGGCGAGCGGGAGGCTGGGGCGGTCTTCCGGGCCTTCTTTCGCAGGCCTATCGCTGCGCGTCGGATCTGGTTGTGACCAGTGTTGCCTCCCAGTTCTCCCGTCTCCCGGATCGTCTGGCTGAAGGGGTGGATGAGCAGCTCCGAGGTGTCAAACTCGGACTCCGTGAGGTAGATGACGATGGTGCGGAGGCGTATCGCACGCGGTAGTGCGACAAGGGAAGTGAGGGCCATTGCTAGGCGCAGGTGTCCGCGAACTCCTCGTCTTCTTTGACGAGGGAGATGGCACCGAAATTGTCGTCTCCCACGTGCGGCAGTGTCGGCTCGGTGTGTTGGTGGTACATCTCGACGCCGGCAGTTGTCATGGTGTCCGTCAGCCACTGCGTGTGTTGCAGTTCCGGAGGTGTGTTGATGCGCTGGCTGATGGTAGCTGCGATGGCCTCCGCCAGCTGCTCCACTGTCGGCAGCTCCGGGTTGGCCAGGGGGCCGGTGCAGATCGCTTTGGCCGTCAGTGCGCATCGAACTGTTGGGATAGCGCCGGGGGCAGTACTCCTGGGAGCGGGGGGTGGGTTGCTCCTCGCGGTCCTCGATGTGTTCTACTGTGACTTGGATTACTACTCGGCCCTGCGACTGGTCGCCAAACGGCAGCGCCGGCACTGCGTCGCGGCACACGTCCTTGAGTAGGCGCGCCGCTTCAGGATCGAGGAGTTCGAGGCGCACCGAGTCGGCTGAGCGGCGGGGTTTCCATACCTCGCGGACCTCTAGGAGGGCCAGTAATGTGCGGGTCGGGAGGGCAAATGACGGCGTCATCTGCGTCGGTGTCGGCATCGTACTCGGCCCAAGCTCTCACTCTAGCGAGTGCCAGGGTGTCTGATGGTGTCGCCGCCGGTTGGTTTGTCGCCGCTTTGCTTGGCTGGGGTTGGTCGTACGCTGGGAGAAGGCCCTCCGCCAGGCGCAGCCACATGTCGGCCTCCGTGATGCCACTGAACGAGGGGGAGCGAAGCCACACCTGGTGTACCGGCCGCTCGATGTCGTCGAGGTGCGGCGCTCCGAGCAGGCGGGTGGAGCAGCGGCGGCCCTTGCGGTCGAGGATTGCGGTGCCTTCTCATGTCCACTGGGTCTGTAGAACGCTCACGGTTGTTTCTCTGCGGGCCAGTCGTAGGATGACGGACCCGGTGGTGGTGGGGAGCCTAGTGCCACCCGGTGCAGTGGGGTCGGCGGCGGCGGGCTTGGGGGGGGGGGGGGGGGGGGGGGGGCGACTCACCACTCTGACGTTTGCTGGTAGTATTTGAACGCCGATTTTATTGGGGCTGAGGGCGCGGATCAGGTTCGTCACAGTCAAGCCGCGTGACTCCTCGTCCATAGCTTGGTGTTGGGCCACCATATCGCCGAACATTAGGGCCACATGGGTGGCATTGTCCGTGCCGGCGGGAAGGCCGGTCAGAAGTAGGTGAGATGGGCGTTGCGGCACGCGTATGTGGCGGCGGGTTGCTGGTGGGAGTTGGGTGCCTGCGCAAATGTTTTGCAGTTACGACCGTGCGGATCGCTGGCTGTTGCACTTTGCTGCCTCGTAGCGCGGCCAGAAAGGTGCCGACCCCGGCGTCATGTTGCTCCTCATATCTGTCTGTGTCCATGCTGGCTGTGGTGGTGTCCTCCTGGAGGGTCTGCTCTTCACGCCACTGTGGGCGCAAGCCGGCAGATGGCCTGGTGGTGGGTCGTCCGGTCGTCGGACGGTCCACCGTTTCGCAGGAGGATAGTACGCTCCCAGTACTAGTAGCCGCGCCGCCTCGCCCGGATTTAGTACACACGCAGTACTTCGCCCGGTGTTAAGGGCCGGCTGGAAAGTGAGAAGTTACCCAGCCGAGCAGATAGGCGGCGACTACCTCCGCGTATGGGAAGATCTGCTGCCCCGTACCCCCCTCTCCCCACCTCCGCCGCTGCCGCCCGACCCCGGAGAGTTGGACGCCGCATGCCTCCGCCTGGCCCCGGGCCCTCACGTATGCCCCCACATGGTCACCGGCTTCACCCGCTGCCTGGGAGTACCACGCCATCGCTCGCTCGACGCCGAGTTCGTTTCTGCCTTGCTGATCCGACCAGCAGCGCAGCATGACGCCATGTTGCACCTGGCCCGCGACCTATCCGACTCCGGCCATGTGCATGTTGCCAACCGGTTCGTGCAAGTGTGCGGGGTAAACCGGTTGGCCCACCTCCTCCGCTATGTACCGCCCTCGTCGCTCGCTACCTTTATGGCCGAACGCGACGAGGCCATGCGCAGCACGATAGCACACATTATGGACGCCCCGACGGCGACCGGCCAGCTGCAGTGCCGCTGAGTCTGACCGGCCTAACGACTATGCAAGGCCGTATGGGCGTCGACTCCCTGTTCGCCGCCGTCGAGGAGCAGCACCTCGCGGCTTTCATGTCGTTCGCCGGTCCCCTAGTCGCACGCTTGTACCGTATGCGCGGTATCCTCGCCGCCTCTCTCCATCAGCAGCTTGCGCACGTCGAGGAGTCGCCTTTACCGTGGGCAGTAGCGATGCGCGCCGCGTGGGCTGTCGCCTAGGCTAGAGATGACTCCTTCGTGGCATGGGAAACGGAAACCTCGCGTCGAGCGTCGCGCCCAACCCTCAACGTCGCGTTGGCAACCATGTACGCAGGGCCGGTACGATCGAAGGTACCCTCGACCTGCCCCCCTGCCTCACGCTCGGCCAGCTCCCGCGCCTCAACTCCGCGATCAAGAGCCCCAAGGGCCTTTCCCATGTCGCTGCAACCCTCGCCCACACTGCGACGGACGAACGACGGCGTCCGGCGTCCGGGTCCGGTCCACGCGGCGGGCTCGGCGCTTCGCGCCATGCCCGCCCCGTAGACCTGACGAACGGCGACGACCGGCCCGACCAGCGGCGGCCGGGCGGCCGGTACCCGTACGTGTACCTGTATGCTTTTTAAAACTAGTTTATGTAGTATGGTTTCTCCAACTGTGTGGGCGGGATAGCCCTGGCGCGGCGCCCGTAGCGCGCGTGTATGCGGGGGCCGGTCAAGGCGACCATCACGGCGGACCGACCGGCCACTCTCCTTTGATGTGGCACGCTCCATCGAGCGCACCACAGCAAAGTCGCGGCAATTTTGCTGCGCAGGGTGCCGGTCTTCCGCCATCGTACCATGTACGGTGAGCGAAGCCTTTCGGGGCCCCCATGGGAGAAACCCGTTAGGGTTTGTGTGGTTAATGGACGCGCGCAGCTTGCGACGCGCTAACTACTACCCGCGAACGAGCTACTTATTACTCGCCCAACGCGAGGAGAGGACGAAGCCGCAGCGCTTCCCCATTCAGTGGAACAAGGTCCAAGCCCTTCGACCAGTGTCGACCAACAGTAACCCTGGCTACCCCTCCCGTGTTGGCATGGCTCAATCCGTACTGGCCCCTACTCGGCGTAGGTGTCGCGATGCGCTCCGATTAGGGCGCACGCCGGCGCATACCCGTCGTCTAGTACAGAATCGAGTACGAAGTGACAGTATACTGCCAGTGGTCAAGCCAGCGCCCAATGGTACATGGCTACTCCCACGCCGCGGCACTTCCACTGCGCCGCGCACCGTGGACCTTGACGCCGACGCGGAGAGGGCCGGCAGAGCGAAAAGGCGCTTTCCTGCTCGCCCCCCTCGCGACACCCATTGCGCCAATTCATGTACCCCGACTCCCCCTTTATGAGACATCGCGTCCGTCGTAACCTCGGCAATTGGCAAGCCGCTGGTGCGAATCGCACTGTTCTCAACTGGATCTCTAGAGGTGTACGCGTTCCTTTCTTGGACGGGCTTGCCGCACCTTCTTTCATCAGGGTGTGTCAATGGGGCGTGCCACTCCGGCCCAACCGGAGTTTATGGACGGTGAATTGGCTCGCTTCCTAGCTGTTGGGGCATGGGAGCGAGGTTACTCCGCAAAATCGGCGTCCCGGTGGTTCTTGGTTCCTAAGCCCGGAAGAAACAAATGGAGGCTCATCATTTAACTTCGCCCCTAGAACCGCTATTGCGAGAGGCACGATCTTTCCTTCGAGACGCTTTCGCATTTGCGCCATCTGGCGTACCTTGCTTGGGGACTACATGTTGCAAATGGACATGCATGATGGGTTTTACTACGCAGTTGGAATCGCCCCTGAGGACTTGGACGTTTTCACTGTCGATTACCGCGGTACCCTGTACCTACTGGTTGGCCTTCCCAAAGGTTGGTCTTTGCCCCCTTACTACTGCCAATTCACCAACGTCCTCACCAGGGCATTGCATCGTAGCCCGGCTGAAGCCGGCGGCACACCTAGCCCCCGGCGCCGATTTGGCGTATGCATGTTGCCCTACATGGGCGATTTCATGTTTCTAGCTCGGGCTCATGCTGAGGCCATCTGGCAACGCGACTACATCGAACGCTACCTCTCGGGATTTGGTCTGTTGCGCAACCCCAACAAGGGTGTGTGGGAGCCCACCCTCGTGCACTTGGGGTTAGAAATTGACACGTGGGGGTCGCCCACTCTTCGTGCGCCCGCTGAGAAACTCGTTGGTATTGCTCGCGCGGCCAAACGCGAAATCCAACGAGCAAAACATTTTCGTCGGTGGCTGCCTGGGCGCGAGTTGGCCGTTTCTCTACTTGGCCATCGCCCCTGCCCGTTTCTACCTCCGTGAGCTGCATGATGTGCTCAAGACACGCGAGTCTTGGTTCGGCCGTTTAAGCTCACCCGCCAGCTCGAATGTGATATGCAATGTTGGGTGGGCGTGCCCACCCAACACAGCGGCCGACCCATTTACCGCCCCGTAGAAACCGGTTACCTTCACGTCGACAGTTCGTAGTACGGTTGGGGTGCCGTTCTGAACGAACACCAGCACAGCTCGGGGTTTTTGGTACGACGATGACCATTTTGCGCACATTACTATGAAGGAGCCCAAAGCCGTCCGCTTGGCTATTGAGTCCTTCCTCCACATGCTCCGTAACCGTCACATCCGCTTGCACGAGGATAACAACGCGGTTGTCGGAGTCCTCAGCTACCTCATCTCTCGCTCCCCACGCCTCACGGAGCTACGTAAAACACGGTACCTCGTCATGGACACGGACGGCATTACCCTTCCGTGCGTGCCGGATAGTCACGATCTCGTCGTCGTCCTCCATGGCGGCTGTGCTGCGTCGCGTTGCGGCCGCTTACCCGACAGCGTCACCTTTCGCAAGCCCGGCGCAAGGAAGCTTGAGCTACCGCACGCCCAGCTGTCGAGACGGGGCTGAGATACCGCCAGCCGGTGCTGCCCGGTGGCTACGTTACTGCTATGACCTATCCGCCGCGGCGAGTGCGTTGTGGGGCAGGCATAATCTGAATCTTACTCGTACAACATGGTACAGCAACCAGGTAAGAGTAAGAGTGTCGACGGTGATCCAGGAGTGTTGGAAATCTTATCACTAGCCTTCAATTCTTCTTGCATAATGCTTCGGCAATTTGCTTATTGACTATAGAGGAGCTCTATAGAGGAGCGTCGCGTACCCAGAGCTTCCAGCAACCGGATCGCTGCATGCCAAAACGGCCGTCGTAGAGACGCTCCAAGGGTTTCACTGGTGCCAGTCCTGTCCCTGGGGCGAAAAAGAAAACAAAAAGAGTAATCCTTACGACCTTCAGCAGCGGGCCCAACCCGGTACGAGCAGATACTTGATTGCCACTTTCCGTGCGCGCGCTACATCCGTTCTGCGGCGAACATCTGGGCTGACCGCCTTATATTCGCGAGGTTGACTGCGACGACTGGCATTTTAACCCTCGTCGATTCGTCTCGCTCAAGTTAGGTGGGGCGCTTGCATCACCATCGACCGCTTCGCGACGTCCGAAAACGCCCTCCTACCCCGCTACAACGCCCGCTAGCGTGACCCGCGGTGCGAGGCCGTCGACGCCTTGCGCCTCTCCGACGCTGCATGGCGTTGCGGACGTAACTGGTGTTACCCTCCATGGAACCTCAGTGGCGATCTTGTCTCCAAAATGGAGTCCAGCTGTGCCCCAGCCATCGTCGTTGTTCCCTACTAGCATGACAAAGCTTGGTACCAGATCCTCTCAAGGATGTGCTCCGACATGCGCTCTAGGAAGCCGCGCCACGATCTCTTCATTCCTGACCGTACCGGCGACCCGCAACAGTAATGCAACCTATTTTGCACCGAGACACGCGGTGCATTGTGGTTAGGTCTAAATTAGGGTTTGGGGGCAGCGGTGGGATTGAAAGCTAATATGAATGCCGGTTGGTTCATTTTGTGCCAAGTCGGGGAAACCAATTCCGTCCAAACAGGGACAAATCAAAAGAGTGAAGGAAACGGGATGGTTACAAGAAGTTTGCGCCATCGGGGGCTGAAACTCTGTCCAAACTGGGACAAAAATAAGTGCGGGGGCCGTGATGGCTACAAGTAGTTTGTGCCGTCGGGGGCTGAAACTCTGTCAAAGCCGGGACAAAACATATGAGCGGCTAATTTTGCGGAATTGTACTACATATCACAATCTTCGAGCACATAATCCCCTCGACGCTCTGCCGCCTCTGGCCTCCTCTTCTCCGCCGCTGCACGCTCTGCCCGCTCCTCTCCCTCGGTCATTGGATGGGGTAGACCCGGCCACTTCTCGAAGTCATCTGGACGCAGTCTTTGAGTCTCGTCCCATGGCTTCTCTTTGAACCATGAGGTCATCCTGGACTTCATCCCAGCGATTTGCGTCTTTTGGTTGTGAATGAGGATCGTCTTCAAGTTCATGTGTGTGAACGAGTAGCTCGGATGCATATGGTCCCACCAAACGGAAAAGGCCGCAGCGACCTGGAAAAGGCGTGGCAAACCGCACAAGGCGTCAATTTTCTATGTTGATCCCATTAAGTCACTCACCCGGGTTGCACCCCTCACGCACCGCGGTTGTCCCGGTTCCGGTTGTGACGTCGACGATTGATGTCCCGTCTGTCGCCGCCATTTTTAGGTGCTTGGCGAAGAGAGCGATAGGCTTTTGGTACTTGTTGACCGTCTGTCTGTTCTCGTCCTTCAATTTCGCAGTGTCTTTGAAGTGACCCAGCATAATGGATGTAGAGAACCTGGAAAGGCACAACCGGCCGAGGGAGTGATGATAAATACAAGCCAGCTACTTTACACGAATCAAATCTCATCGTCGGGGATCATCGAAACGGATGTTGTCAGCTATGATGCTTGGCGGGGGCATCACGATGTAGAGGGTAGTACTCAGCGTCGTGACGCAAAGAACTGCCCATCTGGAATGTCCGGTTTTCACACATTTGTGTGTCAATATAGTGTGAATATTACGCGTCTTTTACGCCGGGTGGATGGGCATCCGGCGTCCGATGCACCCCAATTATTTGCAGCATGCTAGTCTGTGCACCGCCAGTGCACTCCGCAAGCCCCGCCTCCATCCGCGTCGGAACCGGTAGTAAGTGTTGTTGTGTGCGCACATCGTGACAACATTACACGGTGGCAATTGCAATTAGCGGTGGATAATGTGAAGACGTTTTCGAAATCGACAAAGAATGAGGCGGTGCTGGTGGAGTGCATTGGCGGTGCATAGAATAGCGTGTTGCTGGGGTTTTGGCTGCATCGGACGCCGTACTCCCACCCATCCGGCACGGAATGTCCGGTTTTCACACATTTGCGTGTTAATATGGTGTGAATATTACGTACGCGTCTTTTACGCCGGGTGGATGGGCATCCGGCGTCCGATGCACCCCGAATCTCACCAACACGCTACTCTACGCACCCCCAATGCACTCCGCCAGCCCCGCCTCTTTCCGCGCAAGTCCTACGTTCCATTGTATGTATATACATACGTACATGTACTGCTCCGAAACCAGCCCAAACTTAATGAGTGCACAAGTGTAAATGGGGGGGGGGGGGGGGGGGGGGGGCATCCACTCACACATATGCCGGCGATGCATGACAGATAGCGCGCTGCGACGTGTCGAGGCGCTACACGATTTCGCGAGGACGAGCCGACATCTGCAAGACACGCTACGCTCAAAGGAATACGCCAACCTGCGAGCGCGCCACCCGTCGCGTTTTCCAGAGTCCATCCGGAGCGTTGACACCTACTGCTGCTGTTGCTGTTGCTATATCACGCTTCCACCGCCAACCGACATCTGGGCCAGGCCTTCGGCGACGCGAAAAGACACTTTCCAGTTCGTCATTTATCAGAGGGGTGGGAATGTTAGGGTTGCGCCTAGCGACTACCCTAATACCACCTGCGACGTTACATGCCGTGGGGGGTCGGCGGGCCGACCCGGCGGGGGGTGGGGGGTGGGGGGGGGGGGGGTGTATTCAACTACACGTGCGACCGTGTCGTTTCGTGGAGCAGTATATGTGCCCGGCCTCATTTATACCGCCCCCTACCTGCGCTGCATGGTCCACCCCTACGAATTACTTAGCACAAACCGCCATTACTGAATAGGATCCTAGCACAGCCAGGCTTATATGCCCGCTTTGCCGATCAACTTCTACGCACTTCCCGTCCCTCAGCCGCCGGACATGGGGGTTAAGCCGCCAGCCTCGGCAGTTGCTTTGCCAGACTTGGCATCCCGTACCGTGTCCATGGCTTCGCAGCTCTGCCGCCGGCACACGCCGAGTCCGGCACTTGCTGCCGCCGGGTTGCGCACGCATGCGCGCACGGTAATACGCCGCCGACGCCGCCACGCTTACTTCCACCACCTTCGCCAGCCACAGCTTCGCACGCCGTTCCGCCGACATACGAAACGCACGAATTCTCCCCCCCCCCCCCCCCCCCCTGCCCCCGCGTCATGTATAATATATTCGAGGCGACTATGCGGGGCGCAGCACACGTCGCGGCGTGGGTCGGCGGAGCGGCGGGCGGCGGGAGCCCTAATGGCCGGACAGTATCCACACCCACACCGGCACCGCCGCTCACCTCCGACGCGGATGAACCGCCTCCCAAAGGAAACATGCCGGTTGGTGGTAAGCGCAGCAGGCGTGGGGTGCCGGTGCCGGTACCTGTGCGACGGAGCTGTCGCGTCAGGAACCGCACCGCAACCGCAACCGCAACCGCATGTGGAGCAACACCTGGCGGTCCCGGCCCCACCTATGTCTAGGGCCACCTCCTCACAACACCCCGCCACGACGGCGTCGGCCACCGCCGACGGCGCCGTTGCGGGGGGGGGACGCCCTTTCAGGCGACGATGATGCGCCTGATGCGCCGCGTCAGAAGGCGGAGGAGGCCGTGGTCGAGGCGACTGATAGGGCTGAGGGGGTTGTCGAGGCGAGCGAGGCTGCGCTCGCGCCACCCGCCCCGCAGCCACCTGCGGCACATGCCGACTTGCTCGTCGCCATGTTGACCGGAGCACTACGAGCAGTGGCGGGAGGCGGCCACATGCACTATCATGTGCGTGTCCTGGCCGGACGCCCGTCATGCGTGTACTGCGGCCAACGGACGGACTGGGAGTGTTGTTGCGACGGCACCCCGGCTTTGTGCGGCCCCAAGTACCCATGCATGGCGACCCATCAGCGGGCAGTCCCCTGCCCGACCACGGCCGCGGTGAGGGCGGAGTTCCGCCATGTCAGGGACGCGTTCCACGACGCGACTCGCGCCGCCGTGTGTGAGGCTTCCGAGAAGGCACGCGCGGTTGGTAGGGTGCGCAGGGTGAGGCGGCGGACGGCCCGGGAGATGAAGGAGAGCGAGACATGCCGTCAGTGAGGTCGGGCGCAATGTTATTGGGTGGGGCACACGGGCGTGTAACACTTGCACTTTGCGCGTATTGATGGGTTACATTTAGGCGGCGTCACACTTTGCAACCGGAAAGGCTGCGTTGCTACTGCAAACGATGCTAAGCCTCACTCGGTAGCAACCGCTGCCCCGCCTATCCCACAGCCGCTGCCCCCCCCCCCCCCCCCCTCCCGCACCGTCCTGCGACCTCGCGTGGATCCCCGCCACCAGCAGCTCCCCGGCGTCGATGCCCAAGTCGGCAGCCTTCGCGGAGGACATGTCGGCAGGGGCCATGAGAACAGCCACCTTGCGGATGTCCGGACCATCTAGTAGGACAAGGGCCTCCTCCCCGCCGGAACCACCGCCGCCGCCCGGCACTCTCCACAAGTCCAAGCCCACGGCAGTGTGGGCTAGTTCCCGCGTCCACACCGTACACAATGCAGCCCGAATGGGCCGCGCGCTGGCACGGCTGTCGTCCGAGTCAGCCTCTGGCGGGGGCGGTGGCGTGGCAAGGTAGAAGGGTTGAGCTCGCGCGACCATGGTGGTGTACTTGGCGTCTTCGCGCTCCGCCAGCAAGTTTCTTGGCAGCTCCTCCTCGCTCTCCCGCTCCTCGGTGGTGTAGGGGGGTGGGTCGGCGTCGGGGACTTGCTTCAACATCTTGTACACAAAGAAGGAGTTGTCTCTCGACGTCTCCCCGTCTTCCCCCCCCCCCCCCCCCCCCGGTGAAGTCGGGGCTTGTCGCCGTTGCGAAGCGACGCCGCCTTGTAGGCCAGGAGCCCCCGCAGCGCCACCGCTGGGGGTCCAGCCCGGCAGGACCGCACCCCACCCCGCGAGTATGGGTGCATACGAGTGCGAGCCCTGCACCGTACGTCGGACGTCGTCCAACAACTTGTCCAAATGGTCCTTGAAGTCCACCGCGTCCTCCCACGCAGCGGATGCGCTCCCAACCAACCGGATGGGCGTCTCCACGGCGCCGGGGCCAGCGTCGTCTGGGGCCATGTACCCCTGTGTGTGTGGGTGGGTCGCTGTGAGTGCGAGTGTGTGAGAGAGAGAGAGAGAGAGAGTGTGTATGTGTGTGGGTGGGTGTGGGTGGGTGGGTATGGGTGCACGTGGCGGAGGAGGAAGCAAGAGGGGGGGGGGGGGGGGGGGGGGGACCTTCTTGTTGGGGTTGGGTTCCCGGTAGAGGCGATGCGCCTTCATGCGGTTGATTTGCTGCGCGAAAAGGTCATCGCCTTCATGGACGGTTACCAAGCGAGCCTCCCCGTCCGCATCCACAAGGGGGTGCTCCTGGGCAGCCGCCATAGCCTCCACAACCTGCCACGCCGACCGGGCGGGTGCGTGTGATTCCATACAACCGCAGGTGAGTGGTGCCACCAGCACACATGCCGGGCCCACTCATCTCTGAACGCAGAAGGTCCACAGTGTCACCGTCCTCGAAAACAGCGCGCCACTGGGTCGCCCCGCCGTTGTCCTCCAACACCCACTCGGTAACGACGCCGGTTATCACGCCGTAGTGCCATACTCCCCGGAACTTCTTGGCGATGACCTTCATGTAGAAGTCACCGGGATCGCCTTCCCGTATCACGCCCAGACGCCCTCATCGGCGGCTTCCACGCCCGCCGGCGGCCACGCAGGCGCGTCGATGTCCATACCGTCTTCGCCAACGGGGTCCTCCCCCACGCCCATCACATCGTCCTCCGAGACCGGCGCCGGCGGGCCGTTTCCGACGGCTGCTGGTACTCCTGCTGCCGCCCCTGCTGCTGCCGCTGCTTGTTTTAAGGCGGCCTTGCGGCGCAACTTACCCGCACGCTTCAACGAGTGCCTACAGTTCGGGAATTTTAGGAAGTGCCGCTCTCGCGCCGTCCTTTCACTACTGCCCGTCACGACGCCCTGGCAGTGCTTGCATGTGTACACGCCATCCTTCGACACACTCGATATCCATCCCTCTCCCGGCATGCATGCTGCCGCGCGCGCGTGCGGGGGGGGGGGGGGGGGAGGTTGAGAGTTGGGGTGGATGTAGCCCACCACCGGCAGGGAGCACATATGCTAGTGCGCGGCTGTCCGCGCTTGGTTCAGCGGTGAGCGGCGGTGACCGCCAGGCTACCCCGTACTTCATGCGCGTGCATGGATGTGCAGCGTTGTATGTGCATGGATGTGCAACGGATGCGCATGGATGTGCAGGGATGTGCAGCGAGTACGTGCAGCCGCCTGTACTTAGCCCGGGGGCTCCGCGTCGGCGCGCGACACGCGAGCCCGCGTGCGCATATCAATTTGATGAAATTATGGAAACGAGAAATTCATATAGTACTTTACACGTCGCGCGCGATAGTCGTCGCTACTCGGTATGAAATCCACGTTCCTCGTCCGTCCCGCATCGTCCCCGTATGTCGTCGTTCGTCACCAGTAGGGGACATTTACGTCACATCTGAACCTCACATTGCTGAAATTCTTGGTGATTGGGAGTCGAGATTCGTCATCAGGCTTGTGAAGTCGCGCGAGACTACATAAGACACGTTGACCGTGGCCGTATACGAGCCCTTCCATGCCAATGCAAAGGGCAAACCTCTCATGCCCCTATGGTTGTACGCGCAGACAAAAGGAGGGAAGAAGCCAGCTGACACAAGTTGGGAGAAGTGCATGACGCTTCCTTGGAAGCTTGTTGAAGCCGTCCCCCTATCGTACGCGAAGGAGATCCACGACGCGTCGGGAAGTCGCAAGGTGTTCAACGAGGACGGCACCATGGTCAAAACGAAGTGGTACGGTAAAAGCGTCCAAGTCGTGAAGATATATGCGCAAACTGGTGGCAAATCAGCCAGCCACGAAACAACTGCGGCCACGTCATGTCAACCACCCCAGCGCAACGCAAACCCGGCGGAGTCGTCAAGTTTAACGCAGCCACGAGAAGGACTTGCTTGAGTTGGGGATGCTTAACGAATAAACTATTAGCAACGTTTTGTCGCTAGCCGATGGATGTAATCATCATAATAAATATTGATTTGCCTCATATCTTGTCCCATTTTGGACAAAATGCTCCAAAACCAACATTGGATATACGTCGCGGCTGGCCTGCACGCTGATGAATGCTGCACTGCACCCTAGGTCTACAAACCCAAGCTACATCACCCGTGAGTCTTAAGTACTGATAGTAGACCCGGGAACTAGGGTATAAACAAACCCTACGGTGCAAAATGAATTCCACGGTGCAAAATACGTTAAATTACTGTTTGACCGCTTTCCCGTGGGTGCATTCCGCTGGCATGTCATCGCCTTCAACATTCCCGCCCGTGACACCCGCGCTGGCGTTCTCTAGTCGGCAAACCAGACGTTCCTTGTGACTTCACTAGTTTGTGACTTTACTAGTCCTTGTGACTTATTAACTAGTTTATGTGGTTTCTCTAACTAAACAAGATAGCCCAAGCGCGGCACTTGTAGCGCGATGGTGCACGCACATGATTGCGGGGGGCGGTCTGGGCCACCACCTGCCATCACGGCGGACCGACCGGCCACTCTCCTTTGTTGTCGTGGCACGCTCCATCGAGCGCACCACAGCCCCCCCTCCCCGCCTTGGTTGTGGGCTTGTATGCCCGCAAATTCCTGATTACCACAACATGTAACCAGACGTGGCATTCTTCGGCAAACCAGATGTCCCTTGTGAAACAGGCAGTCAGCAAGTAAGCGGTTATTTTGGTCTGCGCGGAATTATGACGGAATATACAACGGATAAATTGTCGATTTATCTAATAATCTATGCGAACCAATGTCTATGCGAACATTCCGAAAGTCAAATAGATAGATAGACACAGATAGACACTATAGTACTACACAGATTCACAAATAGACTCACCTCTTAATTAATGGTAAGCTAATAAAAATATTAAAACATTAACAATAATATTATATTACTTTAGGTATGTCCAAGCACCTAGCCGCATTCATTGGCTGCCTTGGGCTAGTCGGGATGCAAAATGCGGGCCATTTGTTTGGACCATTTGGCGCCCGATGTATAAGTTTGGGGTGCCGGCGACCGGCCGACTACATAATTTCGCCACTAATGTTACGGCTCCGCCGCCCGCATCTGTCCCCACCCCGCCATTGATGGTGGTCCAATCGCGATTCCGATGGAACCTGCTCTGAAGACTCCACCGTGGCACTCGTATCGCCGTATGTCTAGCGTTTCCCGCGAAATTCGGGGCGAGATCTGGGCCTTTTTGTGGCGGTTGGGGTGGTCGGAGCGAGGTCGCCATGGCGGGGTTGGCGGACTGCGCGGTCGGAGGCCTCCCTCTCAGCGTCTTTTAGCCGTCTCTTGGCACCCCTCATAGCAGCCGCGATGAGCTTCTTCGGTGCCTTCGTCGGATCTTGCTTGTAAGCCTTCTCTGCTGCCTTGCGTGCCTTCTCCTCTGCGTTGTAAACCTCAACGAGGTCGGCCGATGCGCAGGATGCAGTCGCCGCAAGATCGGCCTCCACACACGCGCGCCATCGTAGGTATGGCAACCCCGACCAGCGAACCCCGACCAACGACGCCCGACCGGCGACGGGGTGCACAGGGGCTCCCAAGGGAGTTGTGACTTAGCGGGACGAGGTATGGCGCGTCCACAGTCGCGGCAACTAGTTGGTGGTGGGTGCATGGCGAGTTTGACACGTATGTTTTTCCAATAACGCCATGACCCCCCATATGTTGATTCGAATCTCAAACTCAGTGTTGACCAAGAAGGGCAGTCGAGCCCGTGCTTCCCGGATGTCTACGGAGATCAACTTTCCGACGCGTCTATCACGAATGACATGCAAGTATTTTATGAAACATGGAGGTGTTTCCCGAAACAAGATGGCGAATAGACGAGAGTGTGGCGAAACCGCACGCAATATATACTCTTCGTACGTTGCTGACCCGTGTTGTTGCTACAACTACCGTACTAGTCTGCGAATGAGCATGCCTGCTGCCCGGTTGCGGGCGTCGCCAGCAAGGATCCTCGGTTTCACTGAATGCTGTTGTGCTGGCCGATACGACAACATGCGTTCTATGCAGCAGTGTCGTCGTCATCGACATCGTCACCGGTTGGGCGTTTTCGTACGGGTACCATGTCATGCCGATGAGGCGACGAGGCGATGATGCACGGACATGTCAGGCGCTTTTACTAACATGCCATGATGTAGTGTAGAATGTGACCCTTTGCCCCCGGATCGATTCCCGGCTATGTATTTTCATGGCAATATCGTCCGGGCTCGTGTCCCGGGTTTACCCGGTTGATGCATTCTAGCCCTTATCCTGGGTTCGAATGCGGCAATAGTCTTATGGCTATGCTAGAACTACGACCGCAGTTGCCAGTTGGCGCACGCGATCAAGTGTTAGGGCGGCTCCGGCCGATGACCCGGGGCGAACTTTGCTTTTATGTAAATTACGCGGCCGGTTATGGGCTGATTCAACCGCCCCGATCTGCCAAGATAAGCCTGGCGGAAGCGCGATCGAGTGTCCGCGGTACATGTCGTACCCTGTATCCTTGCTTGAAGGCGGTTATCTCAAATCATTCCCGGATGCGCACGATTGCACGCGCCCTAATTTTCGACGCGGGCAAGTAGCAGCCGTCGCCACCATTGCCACACAGAGCCATCACATACTCTCGTCGGGCCGCTACCACATAACTGCTAGAACTTCTCGCGCCCTTACCTTGCCCCCCCTCCCCCCCCGGCACATCTTCGACGTTGCTCCCACTATACGCGCCCCGAGAGCCGCCATGAGCGTTTCGCCAACGGCTTCCACCGAGCAGTCCTCGTCCGATAACGAGTTTAGTGGCGGGAGATTGCCTCCTTATGTCCTAGCCGTCATTGTGCATGTAGAGGAGCAAGACTTTGCAGCGCAGTTGTTGTGAACCGACGGAACGCTGCATTTTGGGGATCACGACGACGGCTTCGATCCGCTATCTTATTGCAGTGACGGTGCCGGTGACCGGCTGCAAGGGAGAGTGGGCATTGGACGGAGTAGCCGCGCACTGACCCGTCCGTACCAGGAGGCAACCGAGCACGCGAGCTTGCCAAGCGCCGGCGCCCGCATATATATTTGTTTGTGGTGGCAGCGGTGCCTGAGTATACCATACGGTCCGGACAGCTTGCAATGGGATGAGTTTCGCTTCAAGTTTCGCGTTCCCTAACCGGTGTACAAGTGGATCTTGGACATCACCCAAAACTCGGGACAGTTTCGACACGAGTAGCAAGATGAGGAGGTTCGTGTGAGAGGGCGCAAACCGGTGCCGCTCGGTCTCAAGGTACGAGCAGCCCATCGTTTTATGGCGATGGGCATTCATGGAAATGGTCTGGAGGGTGATTCGGGGCTTTCGTCGACAACCCTCGACGAGTTCTTGTTTGGCTACACTCGGCAGCTTGGCTTCGAGCATGAGGCTGAGGACATCGGCGAGTGCAGAGAGTTCATCCGCGAGTTCTATGGAAAGTGGTTGCACGGGCCTGACAATCCGGATAAGGTGAATAAGAAGATCCGCAATGATTTTTTCCACACCGTAACTCCTATGGAGTTGTTGAAGAGCTACACACCGGGTTTCACGTCATCAATGATGGGGGATACCATCATTGGCTCCGGACCATGCTGGCTGGTGAGAAGCCTAATCAAGCTGGCTCGCATACCTTAGCTGTGGCTGGGGCGTTGTCGGAGAGTGTGCGCAAAGACAACAAGTGTTTTTTGTATTCTGAAGCGCAGATTCAGGGTGCTAACAGCTCCCAGCTTGCTGTCGACACCGGGTAGGCTGATGACTTGATTCTTTTCTGTGCTATATTGCGCAACACGTTGTTGGCGTATGCCGGGTTGAACACCATAGATCAACATGATGATGTTTGGAAGCCGCGAAACAATGAGAGCGAGCTGAATGAAGATCCTTGGATGATAATCCACAGGGGTTGCCTGACTTTATGGTAGATGCGGGCGTACATCCTCGCGAAAAGCGGACAACATTCAATATTGTCGAACAACTTATCACACGGCACGCATGCGTCGGTCGCTTCACACCCGCCATCACGGTAGATTTAGATAGGACTCTAGTGGGCCACAAGCATGCGTCTGATGAGGCTCTAGAGCGCGAGACGGGGCACATACAATAACAAGGCATAGCACACATGTAAATGTCGCGATTAAGAAGACGATGGTATGTAAACCGAAGGCGGCAAAAAAGTGCATACCCCCCTCCCCCTCCCCCCCCCCCCCCCGGACACGCTAGACATTCGTCTAGGGTTTTCCGAAGTTTTCTAAAGTGACGGCGGATGGCGTAGGTTGCCAGGTGACCGTCAACAGCTCCATGCCTCCCTAGTCTTGAACCTTCCAGCACTACTTAGGTGATGCCGGAGGTGCCACTGCGCTCATCCCTTTTGCTGTATTGCTTCTCGCACGCACCTCATTCATCCTATCCGACTTGTGAAGTGTGGAGGGTGCCTTGTAATAAACTCACAATCTCCATTCGCAAACGGGACTCGCACTGTGTCTAACAGTTTCGGTGCCTCCGGAGGAAAGCGCAGCTCTAGATTTCTCTTCGGGGATATTCGCGGGGTATTCGCACTTCAAATGGTATGAAGTAACACAGTTGAATCAGCGATGCGTCGATTTTTCAGAAAATTTTAAAAGAACGGGTTTTTTTTTTCGCCCCCGGGACAGGACTGGCACCAGTGAAACCCTTGCAGCGTCTCTACGACGGCCGTTTAGGCAGCAATCCAGTTACGGAAAGCCCTGGGTAGGCGACGCTCCGTTATAGTCATCAAGCAAATTGCCGAAGCATTTCGCAAGACTAATTGGAGGCCAGTGACGGAATTTCCAACACTGTTGGATCACCGTCTAAAACACTGCCATCAAAATACCCGGCACTGACCACGAAAGGTCCGCCCTACCCGTTTGGGCGTCGGCCCATTCGAGTAATGCGAGTTGGGGCAAGCCCCAACCCGCGGAGCAAAGCATTTCGGGAGTGCGATGGATGTGCTACAAAAAAGGCAATATCACTGGCCTTCAGTTCCATGAATTGCATTATTGCCAGCCCTTTATTGAAGTACCAGCAGCGAGCGTTTGCATTGCCAGCGCTTTGAAGTACCAGAGTTTTTTTCCATTACCAGCAGCGAGTAGCGAGTACCATTACTCATAGCCTCCCAACCGTGAGATCGTAATCGGACGGCTGTGTAACTAAGGACCGTGGGCGGGCGGGTGGGTGGGTGGATTATAGTACTTAGTATTACATTTCATTAGATAAGCGCTTTAGTCATGCACCTATAGGCCCATCCGCAGCACCATATGAGTACCCGTACGGCAATAAAGCTCACCGCCGAAAAATCGACGCTTCGCTGGATTACCGACTTCCATTCCGCGTGATCATCGCCGGCAGGGATTGCCGTATGGTAATCCTAAACATACCGTGATGCCGGGGGCGGGAAAAAAACACACCGACCAAAATAATACCTTATGAATCTCACTTGATATTATCCGCCCCTTTTATAATACAGCCGTTACTGGAAGCCTTGAAGAACATGAGTCGCTGAGGATCCTTACCCCTGCCTGTACGGGTGCGGGTGCTTTTTTATTACTACTTTTAGCAGTAGGTGGATTTGTTACTGCCCTTTTGTAATTCACACGGGTACGGGTGCCGAGGCAAGTTTGAAGAATAAATAACTACAATCCTTACGCACTTTTTAATTAAGAACTGCCATGCCCTTTCTGGCTCAAATCTATAGACATATAAATTATTGACATACAAGGATTATATGGTGCCAGTCCTGTCCCGGGGGCGAAAAAACAATATAAGGATTATAGAGGATTACATGATGAGCTAGCTGCAAAAGGCGATCGGGAAACTGTAGGGTTTCCTAGGGAGAAACGACCTAGGAAACCCTGGTTTTCGCAGCGCCGTCAGGGTTATGTGACGACGGCGTCCGACGGCGTCCTTTATCCGAGTATAAAGGCAGGGCAGCCGCAGACCGGGAGCGCCTTCAGTGGTTGGAAGGCACCCGACTATATTGTTTTCTACGAATGGTACATTTTCGTTCATCTTCGACTCCAAATTCAAATTTCTTCTGCTTTCAGTCTTTTGTGTGATCCCGGCACTCACCATGGCTCGCTCCGCGAGTCCGTCTTGGGCGTGGCTCCTTGTCTCACTCGTGGTGATGTCGCCTGGCTTCATCGTCCCTTTTTGGCGGTGGACAAGTTTGAACTCGTTTGGAACGAGCCAGTTGAGTCTCGCAAAGCTCTTCGTGAGCAACTCGTTACGCGCGAAAATCATCTCACTGTCCTAGGTGGTGATACTCCACCTGCTACGGGGGTAGCTGAGTCTCCCCCTACTCTCGTCGCCGCTAGACAGCAATAGCTAATACCTATGCAGCTCTACTCCGTATCGAACGTGAGATTTCAGAGCTTAGGCAGGCGGTCGCGTCGTCAAGCGGCCCGTCCACTTCGGCTTCGGCTTCGAAACGCGTTGCGGATGGCGGAGACGCCGACTACGATCGCAAGGGCAAGAGGCCAGCTCAACCACATGATGCGGAGGTGCCGTCTCGCACCATCAACGCGCTTGAGGATGGCTGGCTCGACAAAGATGGTAAGGTTCACCGCCGCCATACCGCTTACGCACGCATTCTTCAGCGTGACCTAGACGACGTCTTCAATGTCCATGACCTTTTGGCACCCGCGGAGGAGCCTCTGCGCGACCTGGTGGAGGACGGCACCGATCTTCCTGCTCCTCTCCGGCGTCGTATGCGGAACTGTTCAAGGCGATCGTAGCGGCCCTGGTGTTGTGTACTATTGTGGCTCTTCCGATCGAAAAGCGCGGCAAGAAGCTTCACGTGGAACACGAGTACGGCGCGGAGGTCGCAAGGGAGTTTGATGCGGTGGACCCTCTCGGCGAGAAGCGCTCGGCGGACAACAAGGAGCTGAAGAAGGCGATTGAGAAGGTCAAGGCCAAGAAACCTACCTTTTCTTCTTCGCGCGCGAACCCAGCTTCCTCTTCTCGCACGCGTGAGTTGTCTCGCCGTGGGAGCGACAACCGGAGGGAGCGCGGCCGTCGTGAGGAGAGGACTCCACGTGGTCGGTCTTCTGCCGCGGACATCACCTGCTACCGCTGCCAGAGGAAGGGTCACTTCAGTAGGGACTGCCCAAGTGCGCGTCGCTGAAGCTGTGGAGTCTGCAATCCTCCTGGCTTGGCCGGTGATGGTGTATTCGTGTAGCTGCATTTAGACTTCCGGGAAGTTGTTAGCCCTCCTCCGGGAGATTAGCTCAGGCTCTTGTCGCGGCAGCTCTGATTTCCCTCAGGGAAAATTACCTGTTTGGTAGTATATCTCTGAGATATACCTTGTGAATAATACATATGATGGCCCCTGCTATCCTGTGCTGCCTCTGGCAGTTGCCTTTGCAACTTTTCATGGTTGGCTGTGATTTCATGTGTGTGAAGAGCTGCACACCCTGGTGTAACGGTTCGTATCTCTCGATGTCACGGAGCGATATTTATTTTGAAAATACTGCTATTTTCAGTTGCGGACAATTTCGATTTCAAACTCCTTGTTTGATTCCTGCAGCAGTCATCTGGGCTGCTTGCTCACCATTATGGTGCTGTCTGTTGCGTTGGCAGTTTTAACGTCAGCTAATTTTGAACTCCCTCATGAGCCGGCTCTGGACGTCAACAATTCTCCTATGGAATCTACCGGTGGTATCCGTAAAGGCGGGCAATTGTGGGACAGCATCACTGACCCGGTCAAAGACAGTCAGGTCAGAGATTGGGTTATACATGGCTACCGTATGAACTGGGCTGATGGTCCCGCTCCATCCAGCCATCTGCCAAATCACCCTTTTGCTCTTCAACACCCTGATTTTATTGATGGGCAGAACGCTATGTAATTGCCATTGGGCCATATCAGAGAGGAGACTATGCGGCATGTGATCCTGAACCCCTTGGGTGTGGTTCCCAAACCCCATGGTGGACTCAGGCTCGACCAGCGTCATGTCAACAAGCATTTGGTTTACACTCCATTCAAAATGGAGTCGGTGTCTAAGTTGTCAGACATGGTGAATCCCGGTGACATGCTGACCAGTATGGACCCGACTCAGGGCTATTATCATGTCCGTCCCCATGACTGTGCTGCTCCTAACAGTGGGTTCGAGAGGAGAGGAAAATTCTATACTTGGCGGGTTCTGTGTTCTAGGCTATCTCATGCCCCCCGCTGTTTTTCTAAGGTCATGGAAGTGCTGGTGCGACACTGGCGAAGCAGGGGCATCATGATGACCGGCTGGTCATCTCTAGCTCTATCAGGAAAGCGCATTTGATTACTCAGCAAGTGCTGGCTGATGTTGAGCATGCTCATGTCAACATCAACTTCAAAAAATCCAGTCTGAACCCCAGCTCCGCCATCACCCACATGGGTTTTGATCTGGACAGCGTGGCTGGCACCTTCTCTGTGCCTCAGAAGCGATGGGGTGCCCTTCAGCTCGATATGTAGTCCCTGCTGCATGGCCACCATAAGCGCCACAAAGTCAAGTCTCTAGCCATCAGTACTGGAAAATCGATTTCTATGGGGCTAGCTTTGGTCCATGTTTCTCGGCTTTTTTCTAGAGGTATGTATGCTAACATTGCTCGAGCTGAACGGTGGGGTCATCACGTTGCTCTCTCTAAGGAATCCCGTGAGGAGCTACTTTTTTGGTCCCAACTATCTAGGCAACAGTTCATTGGACGCATCGTACCTGATCTGGACAGCAAGCTGTTCGTTTTTCCGGAATGTGATGCCTCGGGCATCGGCTGGGGCGGCCTAGCCAGACCGACAGATGGCAGCCCCGACCCCGTCGCGAAAGCTCACGGCTTCTTCCTCCCGTAGGAACGTGTAGAGTCCTCGACACACCGTGAGACTCGAGGTCTGCCATGAAGTCCCTGTCACACCTGATCGCGGGCAGACGAGTGCAAGTCCAGGTAGATGATAAAAGTATGCTACCAGTTTGCCGGCACGGCTCGCGCTCGAGCCTGTCACTAAACTCGGTGGCTCAGCAAGTCTACCTCCTATGTCTCTCCTTGGGAGCGTCACTCTCTATCGTGTGGGCTTCCTGCGAGGAAAATCCGGACTCTGACGAGATTTCTAAAATGCTTGACAAAGACGACTGGCAACTGCTGCCCAAGTTTTTTCGGCGTCTAAGCTTGCAATGGGGCATTCACCATGTCGACCGGTTCGCATCTGATCTGAACCATCAAGTTCCGAGGTTCTTCTCACGGTTTTGGTGCCCTGGATGCGAAGGCGTCGATGCTTTCAGCCACTTCTGGGGCGATAATGTGAATAATTGGATTAATACTCCATTTAGCTGTATTGGCCGGGTTATGCGCAAGCTGAAGGCTGATCGCGCAATCGCTACAGTTATATTGCCTTTAAGGCCTAGTCAGTCTTGGTGGACCTTAGTAGCTCCTGACGTTATGGACCTAGCTGACTGTGTGGTCGATTGGGTCATGCTCGATAGCGGCGAGGAGCTATTCAGTTCTGGCGAGGGCAGTGGTAGCAGCCGCCCGAGCTGCTCCCGGAACTGGCGCATCCTCGCCTTGCGTGTCGACTGCCGACGTGGCGCGCGGCGCACCGCAGCGCACCACCGCTGCCTCCACCCGAGGTGGCGCGACCGTCATGGCTCATGAGTCGGCCATCACCCGTGGGTGTACCTCCGCCTGGCCGAGTAACCCGGTAGCAACCTCCTATGCGACCGGCACATCACTGTTTAATGTTTTGATCACGTCGGCTCCACGACAGTAGGCAGTTGGCTCTAATCGTGGCGATGCCTACATATGGAATCGATTCGTGATGTTCTGCGAAGCTCGGACACCTCCCATGTGCCCTATGCCAGCGGCTCCGATTGTGGTAGCTATGTTTTTGCAAGCTCGGTTGGACGCCCCGTCTACCAACAGTTATTCCGTGATCAGGTCCGCATCTGCGGCGGTATTGCAGATGCACCGGCTGAGTATGCACCCCAGTCCTACCTTATCACCGTGTCGCGCCTCTGTCCGGGCGGCAGCCAAGCGCACCCCGGGGCTCGCCGTGAAGAACGCCAAGGAACCCTTCACGTGGTCTGACATCGCGAAGCTCGTCCGGCTTCGCTGCCGGGACGACTCGGGTATTTGTTCCTGGATAATAGCAGACGTCGCAGCCGTTTGTTTTGCCGGCTTCTGCCGCAACAACGACCTCTGGGTTCTTCGGTGGGAGGACGTCTCCTTCCTCTCGACTTACCTGTAATTTCGCTTCGTGAAGCGCAAGAACGACCGGCGCCGCCTGTGTGGCAAGGTGCGTGTCGCCAGGATGCCCGGCGCCGTATTGTTCGTCTATATATGGACTCGTGCGCCGGTACCATACATGCCGTCATGATCCGCTGGGCAACGCCCACCCTGCTAGTGTTCCCGGGGTTCAGCGGCACAATCCTACGGCACAAAGGAGAGCTAGGGATAGTTCCCTCCTCCTCCTCTATTGAGTACCCCGCGTTCAGACGCTACCTCGTCGCGCGGTGGTTGGGCCCGCTGCTCACCCATGCGATGCCCGAGGCCGCTTTTCTGGCCCGGCACGGCACCCAGTCCAGCCGGAGCTTCCGCCGCCGCTAACGCAGACATCCCGTTTGCAACATGGGGCCAGAATGGTGGCTGGAAGTCGACCTCTGCTCAGCTTCGCTATATGGGGCGCTGGATGAGGAGCACGTTTTGTCCGTGTCGCGTGCGATCCTGACGCTTGCCGAAGACGACGAGCTTGACGATAGTGACGGGGACGATTCGTCACCCGACACTAACTCGGATTCCTCCCGGGACGCCACTTAGGTCCCTACCTAGTGGCAGTTTTATACCGTGCTTGTGATGTTCATGGCATGTGTATGCACCTGAATGTATGTAATTCCTTGTATGATTTGGCTCGCTTATGTCCGTGTACGGGCCCCGCCAGACCGGCCACTGTTTTTTCAGCTGTTGGATCTTTCGGTCCCAGCCGACCCCGTACATTTTGATGCAAAATCTACGCTTTCTAGCTGTGAAAACTGTAGAGTTTCCTAGGGAGAAACGACCTAGCTAGGAAATCCTGGTTTTCGCAGCGCCGTCAGGGTTATGTGACGGCCATGCTGGCCCGCCGGTCCGCCCGGACCGGCCGGCGCCGGTCCGACGGCGCCCTTTATCCGAGTATAAAGGGCAGCCGCAGACCGGGAGCGCCTTCAGTTGTTGGAAGGCACCCGACTATATTATTGTCTCCCACCCGCCCGCCCGGAGACAATTATTCGCAGTTGTAGTACGTTTCCGGATGCTGCTCGATTTAGATTAGGGATAGTCCGGTTATTTGTGAAAGCACCTGAGGTGGGGAGAGAATATCAGAATTGATATATATATACGTCATCCCACAGGGGTGTTGCGTGTCCGATAAACCTAGGTGTTGCAGCACTTTAATCCGGTTTTTCCGGCGTCTTGGCCGTGATGAGAGGCCAGGAGCATCATAGCGGGATGTACTGTCATGATGAGCCACGTGATCGCAGGTGGCTTGTAATTTATAACACCAGCGGGGGCTCGGGACGTGCGGTGCCTTTCCAGACACCATCCGGTCTGGCGGCCCCATAGTATTAGTCGTGGATCTTTCGGTCCCAGCCGAGCCCGTACACTTTGATGCAAAATCTACGCTGTCTAGCCGCGAAAACCACCCGAAAAGACAATAAGAAACGTCCTCAATTATTCACCTACCTCTTGGGTTGAGCGGAGAAAACGGAGGCGGCGATCCGAAACAGCCCGCAGTGTGAGCGAAGTAATACCGGTAGCACCGCGTTTTTATAACGAAATCTGAGGCGTCCTCCTCCTCCTCCGCGTGTGCTGCGTCTTCGTTCGTGAATGAACCGTTATATGTTCGATACTTGCTCGTTTGATTTCTAGGCGCTGGTCCGTAAAATCCTGCAAATAAGACGAATTAACTGTGAATTATCCCGGAAATATATTGCAAAAATCACGAATGTCCTCCTCCGTCTGCGCGTTCTGCGTCTTCTTGAATGAACCGTTATACGTTCGGTATTCGGTCGTTTGATTTCACAATACAGGTACGAGTACGGCTTGTTTCTGAATGGGCGCGCGTGTATTCGTCGGATACGCCAAAATAACGCGGTACCGCAGCGCGTTTTTACTGCTGATTATTAAGGATTACTGGGTAGTATGGTGTTGCCGCCTCATGTCACTCACATATACAGCCCCGCGTCCGCCGACCCGGGGCCCGGCGTCCGTCGACGGACGGGCCACGGTCGAACGACGGCGTCCGGCGTCCGGTTCCGGTACACGCGGCGGGCTTGGCGTTTCGCGCCGTGCCCGCCCCGTAGACCTGACGACCGGCCTGACCGGCGCGGCCTCCTCCGAGATGCGGGCCGCTTTTTGGCGGCTTGCAGTGCTGATCTTTTAATAATACAGTACTGCTTTTAGCGGTGGGCGGTGTTTCTGGCCTTTTTGTAATGAACATCAGTACCGGTAGTCAGCGGCCCGCTTTTACGCGCGACTTGTAGATTAGATTTGTTCTGTTTGAAATATTATTATTATATAATAATATTTTAAATTATTAAAACGTATTAATATTAATACTTCTCTTTGATTGTTTTAAACCCTTGATTGATTTAAACCCAATAAAATGATCAACAATTTGAATACAACATTACAGATTGATTTTAACTCCTTGTCGTGGAAAGACTACCCAGATTGCACTCCGGCAGGCTCATTTCGCAGTTGTCAGCCGGCGACTTTTAGTACATGGCGCAGACCATCGATACTGCGTAAAGTACGGTGGTCAACAAGTAGTCGCGTTCTGCCAGCTGTTCCTATAATAACACACTCGCGATGATGTCTTCGGCCGGCCCGTTCTCCGCCGTCCGGCGGCCGCCGGGTGCGATACGCATATTGACCTAAAGCCCTCAACAAGCCCGACCTCTGCGACGAGGATTCGGGGCATTTAAGGACATTATGCAGGTGTTGTGGCTGGTCAGGGATACTCTCGCGATATGTGTGTTGACCAGCTGCCTTAATATTGGGCGAGCAATTACAATGGTTGTGGGCAGCCCACCACAGACAAAACCGGGTTTTGTTCTACGACAAGGGGTTTAACAAATCTACCGCTAAAAGCAGACCTAAAAGATCAACACTACAAGCCGGTTGAAAGCGGCCCGCATCCCGCACGAGGCTCAACCCAAGAGGTAGTGGCACCTCCACAAATCCCCGGCGCGAAGCGCCGCTTATTAGTATATACAATATAGTCGCTAAATGACGACCAAAAGGACGATGATTTTAGATGGTGATCCATCAGTGTTGGAAATTCCATCACTGGCCTCTTAGTCTTGCAGAATGCTTCGGCAATTTGCTTGATTATGACTCTAACGGAGCGTCGCCTACCCATGGCTTTCCGTAACCGGATTGCTGCCTAAACGGCCGTCGTAGAGACGCTGCAAGGGTTTCACTGCCAGTCTTGTCCCGGGGGCGGAAAAACAAACACTATGCCGGCACCCCGATTTTTACCATCATCGTCAATTAACAAAAATATACTACACGATCTTCATTGTAAGGTACAGCAGTGCGTCATCGGCACCCGTAGTCGTAGCGATTTCAAAGTTGAGTCTAATTTTGCCAAAAAGGTCGCGCAGGCTTTTTTACACGGTCAAGAGCCGAAATTGGCAGGATGGTTTAGCGAAAGCGTGGAGGGAAAACGGAGTCAGGGGGCGCGCTGCGTGGAACGCAGCGAAAACTGGAAGATGGCAGGCTCAGCTGTTCTAGCTGCTTTTATGTCTACTCGTGCTGCACCCAAAAAGGGCGCAACAACAGATGCCTAGTTCCCGTACCACTGAGCAGCACTTGTAGCTAAAAAACGGTTAGGTCAAGGAGGGAAACCCCATAAACTAGTTTAGATCATTTCAAAGTTGAGTCTGGTTTTGCCAGTCTTGAGCGAACGGAGAGAGCGGTTGATTGACGGAGAAGAGGTAGCGCCAAGTCATGAAGGAGGCACTGGGAAGGCCACCGCTGCGGAGTCCTGTTGGACTTGGAAGTGGCGGAGGGGGGCGATGTGTCCAAAGAAGAACCATGCGCCAGGTGAAGGAAGAACGTTGGGATCGATGTAGTCCAGAACGACGTCAGAGTGAGTGGCCCAACCGCCTTGGTAGCGAATGTGGGACAATGGCACTCCGATGGCGTTCGCTGCAGAAGCTGCGCCCTTGCGAAGACTGTGTGAAGTCCAGGAAGTGCCAGCAGGGGGGCAGCGTTGACTAGACTGATGGCTGCAGACAGCCAGTCTGACATTGTAGCCGCAGTCCAAGGTTTTGACTGCTCGGCCGCAGTGACAACCCAGAAGTTTGATGTAGCCAAGCCAACAGTAACCAGGGGGACAGATTGGACGTTGTCGATGAAATGGTGCAAGAGACGTGCCACTCGAGGGTGCTCGGACACCGGAAGGAGATGTACGCGCAGGTCGTCGGGTCCCCGTCGGCCAGCGCGACCCTTCTCGCGGTACACTTGCAAGTTGATGTTGTAGGTGTCGACATGCACATCTCGCACTCGACAGAAGACGCCAATAAGGCCCATGGCGAAGAACATGAAGTTGACAACCGAGGCTAAGAGGGCTCGGAAGTCGTGGTGGTACTATGGGTAAGGAGCAGACACAATTAGCTCGGTCTTTGTGACGAAGCGGTAGGCTACATCCGCAGGCAGAGGGACACGCAAAGGGGCAGCGTCCAGCCGGCGCTGACGCAGCATCAGCCCACGCCTTGCTGAAGTTAGGTGTAGACTGTCCTTGGCGATGGGGACGAGGTTGTGCAGCTCGAAGAACGTGTTAATTGCGGACATGTAGGGTTGCAGCGACTTAGCTGCGATGTGCCCTCGCTCCCCGATCCAGGCAACATACCGAACGACTGAAGCAGTAGTCGCCTCCAGCGGACTGATGTTCTCAGAGTCGTGGCAGAACTCCGCGAACTGAGACAGCCTGCCGGCGTAGCTCGTGAGTGTCTGAGCGTTGAGGGAGCTTGAGAGCAGGTCGAGCGTCCGCTGGCCCAGCTCGTCCGAGCCGAACGCATCCTGCAGCCGGGATCGCAATGACGCAGCCCACGGAGCGACAGCTGCGGGCTCGTCAATTACGTGCGTGCGTCGTTTTACCGACAGAGTTCCACCAGTACGACTACTGTTTGCAAAGTACTCGGCAGCAGCGGTTAGGTTTCCGGCGGTTGGCCGGTAGCTGCTGGACGGGTTTGCAGTAGCTTCAGTACGGGTTTGCGGGGCTAGGTGTAGGTAAGAGGGCCGCCCCGCGCGCCCTTCGCGCTCGTAGCGCCTGTCCCGTGCATAACGTACACGCGCGAAACTTGGTCGTTGCGAACCAGTTGTGACACGCAGTGTAACAACCGATGGACTCAGCGATGGAATGGTACGGGAGGCGGTTGGTTGAGCCGCCATGTGCAGGTGTGCGGATGGTTGAGCCGCACTCGGCTGTAGCTGTAAGAAGCGCCGCACCGAGGAAGGTCTAAATGAAGTCTGTAAGGTGGGGGGGTCAGGTCCTGACACAGGGCGCTCATCTCGCCGTTGTGCTGCAAGGGTGCGTCTTGCGGCGGTCACCGAAAGGTGGCCTCGCAAAGCTCCGGCAGCTCTGGCGAAAGGCGCCCTACACCGTCACTCGTGCTCACCTTCGAGGCCACGTCCACGCCCGCCGCCACGTCCTCGCCCACGCCCGCGACCTGCAGCTGCAGCTGCTACTCGGGCAGTAGCGGTTGCCTTTGCGCTGCTGGCAACGGTCGCCTCGAAGACGCGACGCTCGTAGTCCTTCATGAGGTCCCCAAAAATCGCGGAACCCATATGCTCTGAATCAGGCTGAAAATGCTGGGCTCGCAGCACGTCCAGAACACCTTGGTCACCGTGCACACGCTTGATCTCATTCAGCCTCCGCAGGAAAGCCAGACGAAAACGAAACGCCTTGTCGATGGCCTCGGCGTGATTCCGAGCTCTCGCGAGGTAGGGGGTGAAGTCCTGGTTAGCGGCAGGGACGTAAGGTAGCAGCTCGTCGAGAGCTACAAAAAGTGCGGCCATGTGGGCCCCGAAACACGACATCCACAAATACTCCTCCTGGGCCGGCAGACGCCGGTCGTCCTGCTTGAGGTACTCGTTCGTTAGGTCGGTGCTCAGGGGGAAAAGTCCATGCACTCGGCTGACCGGTCGAACGGCCTCGTAACCAGACTCTGCTCTCTGCAGTAGCTCTGGCACCGCGAGGTAGTCGTCCTCAGCACTCACGGATTTTGCTCCGACACGGCCGCTCTGGGCTAGCTCTAGCACGTCGGGGCGCTCTGCGGCTCCCCCGCTGCCTGTCGGCTGTCCCGCGAAGCGCTGCCCGGAGCCGGAGCCATGTGCCCCTTCCCCATCAACAACGCGATCACGAGCCGTCAATTGTGCCACAGCTGTAGCCAACTCTCGCAGTAGTGAAGACTGGGCCCTCATATCTGCGTTCAGCGACTCCAACGCCGGCCCGGCGACGGGTTCTTCTCCATCTGGCATGGTAACGCACGGACGTACGGACGAGAATATCACACTCGGGTGGTGAGCCGGGTGTGGTCTTGAACAACCTGGGGCGACCTTGCTCGCAACAGGTTACGAGACAGTTTTTACATCGCTGCGTGGAACGCAGCGAAAACTGGAAGATGGCAGGCTCAGCTGTTCTGGCTGCTTTTAGAGGCATATCATACGGACATCGCGTCATCAGATAATCCTTGTCATCATCTACCGTTCGCGCACCGTGGGCTGCCACGTCGACAACGCTAACGCATGACAAGAGATGTGATTCATACGGACAAACAACAACATTCGTTGGTCTGTCATCAGATATCGCAAGAAATCGGCCGGCGCTTTTAGTTCCGCCGCCGCCATCGGGCCCGCAAACACCATCTTCCCTTGTGTCTGTCGCCTTGTCCCTCCCGCCCATCCACACTGGACAGTCATGGAGCGTCCCAGCTTTGCCGTAGACGAAGTTAGAGGGTTTGCACTTACCTACGGCAACGCGCAGTCGGAGGGCAGCGCGTTCCCTCGGATGCTGGCCGTTGCTGGGGCCGCACTGGACATAGACATGGACACACCGCATACAGACAAAGCGAACTCCGATGAGGACGACAACGGGGCCACGCCCCATGGCAACGCGGGAGCTCGCCATCCTAACCGTGCAGGCAACGAGAAGCGCGACAGGGATCAGGCACTGCGCCGGCTGTCGAGGGATGAGCACGCGCGGGCGGGCGAGACGGGCGCAGCGCGGTGGCGGCGGGCGAGGCGCCATGGCTGCAGCCGCTGCGCCCCGGCAGTGCACGGGCCTTCGCGCGTAGCTCCCGCGGCGAAACCGTGAACCCAGGGGCAACAGGACCCCCCATAGTGCGGGGAGGGGGGGGGTCTCCCATGTGGGTTCGCCCCGCCTGGGTGTCCGTTGCGGAGATTGCTCGGTGGAGCCTGCCATGGCGTCGGCGGGTGCCGGGCAAGTAGGTAGACTGGGCGAGAATGTTTTGAAAATTGGCTGGCCGAGGCCGCTATCTGATGACGCGTGTGCACTGTACACGGGGGCATTTCCATTTGGAAATAAGAGCCATATCATACGGACATGGCGTCATCAGATAATCCTTGCCATCATCTACCGTTCGCGCACCGTGGGCTGCCACGTAGACAGCGTTAATGCATGACAAGAGATATGATTCATACGGACAAACACCAAATTCGTTGGTCTGTCATCAGATATCGCACGCCGCTTCTACTTCGGCCGCCGCCATCGCGCCCGCAAACACAGTCTGTTCTACCACACACAGGCATGTCTCGTGTCTCCCGCCCCGTCCCTCCCACCCATCCAGACTGGACAGCCATGGAGCGTCCCAGCTTTGCCGTAGACGAAGGAGGAGGGCTTGCACGCACCTACGGCAACGCGCAGTAGCAGGGCAGCGCGACCCCGTTCCCTCGGATGCTGGCCGTTGCCGGGGCCGCACTGGACATAATGGACACACCACACACAAACGGAACGTACACCGACGAGGACAACAACGGGGCAACATGACCCTCCGTAGTGGTGGGAGGGGGGGTCACTATGTGGGTACGCCCCGCCTGGGTGTCCGTTGTGGAGATCGCTCGGTGGAACCTGCCAGGTGGGTGGACTAGGCGAAAATGTTTTGAAAACGGGCCGGCCGAGGCCGCTATCTGATGACGCGTGTATACTGTACACGGGGGCATTTCGATTTGGAAATGCCCCAGTGTACAGTATACACGCGGGTCTGTCATCAGATAGCGGCGCGGGGCATGTCATCACTTACGACGTGGCACGCTCCAGTGCGAGTATTTATCCGATGACAGGATTATCTGGTGACGCGATGTCCGTATGAAATGCCTCTTATGTCTACTCGTGCTGCACCCAAAAAGGGCGCAACAACAGATGCCTAGTTCCCGTACCACTGAGCAGCACTTGTAGCTAAAAAGCGGTTAGGTCAAGGAGGGAAACCCCATAAACTGTAGTTTAGATCATACAAGGTACGGCGGTTTGCTGCCTAAACGGCCGTCGTACAGACGCTGCAAGGGTTTCACTGGTGCCAGTCCTGTCCCGGGGGCGGGAAAAAAGTACGGTACCTGTACCTGTGCCGCTCGCTACTCAAAAAGGGTCATACAAGTAAAGTTGGCCCGGGCGGTCATCGGCCGAAGCCACCCCCCTGACCTCGTGCGCCCACTGGCAAGCAGGTCGCTACGTCGCTACCAGTACGAGGGTCGCTACCAGTACTGATGCAGTCGTAGGTCTGGCATAGTCACTAACAGACCGTTGCCCCATCCGAACCCCGAGTAACGGCCATTTTTATAATGATATACCTGTAACCGGGTCAGCTGGGTATTATAAACTCCGGACATGCATCAACCGGGTAAACCCCGCCCGGACACGAGCCCGGATGCTTTTTAAAAACGGTCATAATCCTGCGACACATCAATTGTATACCGACTTCAGCCTTACCGCCAGCCAGGTGAGGGCGGATAGTCGCTATCCCCGGCCCGGGAAGCCATCCAGCGAGTACGCGTAGTGACCCTCTGGCCGACATCGGCCGTTAGGCTATCGTACCTGACCGGAAGCGCCGCCCTTTCCAGTTGAAGTGGTGCGAATCTCCCGCCCACCCTCTGCTTCACCCACTGCGGTGCGCCGGCGCGCATCAGGCTCACGCAGCATCTATGCGCGGCCCGGGCGCGACGTCGATGGAGCGCCGCCCCCAGTGTACTTAACCCTTCATCGTCCGTAAGATACACCCCATCCATCCGCGCCCCCGTCCAGACTAGCTCGGGCAGCGGCCACCCGCAGAGCACACCTCGCCGCTCGTCCCGGAAGTTCCACAGGTGACCCGTCCCCTAGATAATACCTCATTCTGTTTGTCGAAGTTGGGTTAGGAACTGGAAATTTTGAAGACCTGCGCGCGAGAGAGAGCGAGAAAGAAAGCGAGAGCGGAGGGAGACGGTGCCCCATACCCCCCCCCCCCCCCGGGCTCGTCCCTGTCCCCGGCCCTCGACGGTATACAAGCGCAACAGAGAATTTTAAAAACTAACAACCAGCAAACAGGCGATTTTAATATGATCCGTAGCTGCTCAGCCTAGTCCATAACACCATTTGATGACAGAGGTAACTGCAGATTCGCCCCCCTGCTTTGTCGGCTCTTGTTCCGGGTTTATCTCTTTTCCAGCTGCTGTCGCTCTCCTCCTTGGCCGTGTCGCACTGCCCAGAATCGGGTTTGGCCTTTCGTGCGAATGCTTATTTGGATGCCTTGGAGTTTCGGTTTTGGCCCAGGAGCCGTGCTACCGAGGTGGGTGTATGTCGGAAAGCGGCACCGGGGTGAGGGGCGCCGCGAAGCCAAGGACCCCCGGGGGGGTAGCGCCCAGGGTGGACGTACTAACGCCACCTGTGCCCCCTGTGCTGCCCCCCAGACCCGGCGCAGGCGCAGCGCGGGCGAGCTCTGCTGCTGCCAAGATGAACAACCAGTACCCTCAGGGCGACATGCGATCGTTCCAGAACACGCTCATGCAGGCCGCGGCGGCCAGCGGCCGTTATCCTGGCGGGCAGCCGTCTGACTACCCGCCAAACCCATTCGGCGCCAGCTACGACGGTCTGATAGAGGGCGGATACCCTCATGCCGCGCAGCTTGCGCAGTACTACGGGCAACCGCCGTACGGTGGTGGATACCCGGGCTCGTACCCGGGGCTGGATGAAGACCCTGCCATGCTGGGCCTCGCTGCTGGCCGCTCCTTGGGGGGGCAGCCTGGGGACCGCGGTCCTGGAGCGTACCAGGGCATGCTGGATGCCGCACCCCCAAGCTGGCCCGACTGGGGCTTGCCTCCCTCCCTCCCTCATCAGGCGGCAGGCTGGCCCACCCAGGAACCAGGATGGCGGTCAAGACGGCCCAGCAGTGGGGGCGACCGCGAGCGTGACCGTGACCGCGCCCGCCAGCGCGATCCCGCGCTCGAGCTGCACAGCCATAACCAGTCGATGATGTCGCAGCAGGAGCAGGTGTGGCTGGCGCAGTACGCAGAGGCGCAGCAGGTCGCGGGTACCTATGGTAGCGGACCCGAGGCGGCGGAGCTTACCGCGGCGCTGGGCCGCCGCGCAGAGCGCAGCCAGGCGCTCGCCGGCTATCAGGGCGGCGTACTGGAAGGGCGGCGGCCGTGGGAGGGCCTTCATCCCACCGCCAGCGATATCTACCCCCCGATCACAGCGTTTCAGAGCCGCTACCAGGCTGAGGAAGCCGACCTGCAGGTGAGGATCCAGGATGGGTTGCGTGGCATGACTCCTGCCTCTTACCCGCCTTGGGGCCCCTGTTGCCACATAACCCAACCACAAAAAACACCAAATTTCAGCTGCGAATAGTTTTTTTTCCTTCTCAGGCAGCAGCTAGCGGGGCTCAGAGGCCAGGGGTGTAGATGGTGTATCAGTTCTGACGTGCTATCAGGGGCATGGCAGCCTTTCCCTTGCCGTGTAGATGGCCGACCAACTCAATAGCCTCCTAGATAGGCGTTCCCATGCAACTTCCAGCGCGCTAGCTGCCCTTGCTGTTGTACATCTGTGTACTGTTGACACCACTGTTTGCGGTGATCTGGGGGGGGGGTGGGGAGGGGGGGGGGGCTTGATCCCTCAGGGATTGCACTAGGTATGAGGCATCAGGGTGGCCCGTAGTCTGCCACCTAGTACACAGATGGTCACAGTGTCTCACCAACCGCATCACGACTGATTTGCTGGGTTGGAAACCCTGTCCCTGGTGGCAGGCAATGATTTCTCACCAGCAGGCAGGGCATCAGCAGGCGGACCGCTACCGGCTGATGCAGCAGCAGCCGGTCACCAGCGACGGCAATGCGCGCGGAGGAGGGCGCGCTGGCCAGATGCAGCAGATGCTGCAACAGTACGGCCTCGACGAGCAGCAGGCGGCCTCGGAAGAGTGGCAGTTGAATGCCATGCGAGAGATGGGCGGCGAGGTGCTCGGCCAGTGGGCTGCCCGTGGCAGCGGTGGCGGCCTGGATGCCCGCGCTGGCCAGGATCTCTACGGTTACATGGAGGAGGGGGCCGCGCTGTGGGGCGGCCGCCGACCGTCAGACGAGGAGCGCGCCCCACGACATGCACCCCGCGACCCTTACGCTGCGGATGGCGGCATGTTTGGCCAGGGCCGCAGCGAGTACGAAGAGGCGCGCGCCGGGCGGGAAGTGGGCGGCTACACGATGGAGGGCCTCACGCAGCACATGCGCTCACGCGGCGCGTTTGAGGACAGCCGGATGCCGAGCCGCCCGGGTAGCCTCTGGCCCGGGCGCGAGGTGCTGCCGGAGGCCTCGGAGCTGGGCCTGCGCCACAAGGGCCCGGCAATGGAGGAGTCGCTCAGGTGAGCGGGCACCGGCCCCAGGGGGTTGGCCCAGCGGGGGGAAGGCCGCAGGAGGGGACGCAACCTGGGGTGCTTTGCAGAAGCTCGCGGGAAATGTGAGGGCTTGTCCCTTTCTTAAAATTTCCCTACAGGCCGGAATAGAGACAGGTCATGGCAGGCGGTGGGTATACTTTTCTAGCTTAGGGGAGCAAGGTAATTAAAGGCGAGGGTTGTGCGGTCACAGCGGTCGGTCGTGGGGTGATTACAGACCCAGCTTGATATAACTGCAGCCCGGCACTCAGCACCTTCATATGGCACCACGACTTTAGTTGTGAAAATACGTACTGAAATATCATCCGTAGCATGCACCTGTAATTCTGCGTTGTTGTCACACGGCAGCCAACCAAGATGTCAACACTTTACTACACCGCGTTGACAGCCACACTGTTGTGTTGCAAGGTGCAGGATGGCACCTTGTACAGTACTCTGGCAATGCCTGGCTAGCATATTACGGGCTCCCCGTACATTACGCACCGCCTAGTGTATTATATGTATATCGCAAGGTGTTTGTGTTGTAGGAGTAGTCCTATACAATCCTCAAGTAAAAACAGTGCAATTACGATGCGCGCTGTTTCCACGGGGAATCCGGCGCTGCTTTGTAATGCAATCGTGGGTAGCGGCGCGGCGCATCACGGCTTGTCTACATCAGTGCAATGTGTGGGGCAGTGAGCCTCGTTGTATATCCGCATCAACCTGGAAATCCAGAGGTGTGTTCTGGGGCATGAGAGCCCCAATCTGTGCTCCCTGGCATACAAGAAGCTGCTGAACACCCCCCCCCCCCCCCCTCCTTCTCCTTTGGCTGCCCTACAGGTACTCCATCGGCAGCGGGCGCATCCCAGAGCAACATCGCCCTATCTCCGAGGATGCCAACCGGCGCTTCATGAGTGACATGATGCCCGGAACCCATGGCCCCTCATCCTCGCGGCAGCGCCACATGGAGGCGGACGGCAGCAACCAGCCCGGCAAGAGCAGCAGCGTGCGGGAGGCGCCGCCGCCTGGACGGCCGGAGCTGCCAAGGGCGCACGCTGTGCCGGAGGACCTGCTGCCGGCGCTCCGTATGCGGCCCGGCCCGGGCGAGGACACCCGCTCGGCTGGTCGCAGCTCTGCCCACAGGCCGCTGCCCTCGGGCTCGGGCAGCCAGAGGAAGGGCGCGGTGGCGCCCTCGCAGCCGCAGCGGGGGCAGAGCTCGGGCAGCGGCAAGAGCAAGCCGCGCAGGCGGGTGGAAGAGCCCGGCGAGCAGCGTAGCAGCAGCCCGCGACCGGCGCAGCAGGCGCTGCAGTCCGGGAGGGCGACGTCGGCGCCGTTGCCGGCGCACAGCCAGCCGCGGACCGGGAATGACGGCGTGCCACGTGCATCTCGCTCCAAGCGCCCGTTCCAAGGCCCTGGTGTGCGCGGGCCCTCCAAGCGCGCCGCCCTCAGCCCGGCCAGCCAGGGCCTTCGCCGCAGCGGCCCTGCGCAGTCCGCCCCGGCAGAAGACACACCGGAGAGGGGGGAGCAGGAGGCCCGGCAGCTGAACAAACTCAAGAGCCGCCTCATGAGGGCACACCTCGCGGAGCCCAGGGTTCAAGCAGAGGAGGCGCAGGAGGCAGAGGAAGCCAGGATGGCGCAGGAAGCCAGGATGGCGCAGGAGATAGAGATGGTGAAGAGGACAGAGGCGGCCAGAAAGGTGGAGCCGGAGAGGAGGGCCATGATGGCTAGGAGGGCGCAGGAGGAGGCGGAGGCAAAGGGTACGTACGCATGTATGCTGTATGCATCGAGCCTAGCCATCACACATCGGAAATGCCAATGCCGCTCTGTCAATCGGCGCAAGCCATGTGCTTTCTCCAGCCACTACTGGGCGGTTTCGAGGATGTCTGGGTGGCCCGCGCAGTTTGCTCTGCACAGCGCCGGAGGGACTGACCGTAGTGCGGTGGCCAGCCTTGTTTTGCTGACTCTCCATGTTTTGTTCCAAGCAGAGGCGGCGGAGATGGCCCGGGCGAAGGAGGTGACCAAGGCTGGCAGTGGGAAGGTGCTGCAGGAGGGCAGCGGGGAGGCAGAGGTGCCGCCGCCGAAAAAGCGTGGCCGCCCCAAGGGCAGCAAGAACACGCCCAAGACTGGCAGCGCCAATCCCACCGACAAGAACCAACCCAAGGCTGCCGTTGCCACCCCCAGGAAGAACAAGTTCCTTCAGCCACTATCACGCCCGGCTTCATCCACCTTGATGCCCATGTTACCAGATAAGGAGTCACCCCTGCTGGCGGCTGTGGCTGCGGCAGCGGCTAACTCGGGCTCAGCTGAGGAGCGACCTCCCGCGCCAAGAGAGGCGGCAGTCCCTCCCGAAAGAACTGCGGTGGCGCCTTACAAAGCTGGCATTTTCAAGGAGGCAGCCACCGCAAAGGCACCATTCGAAGTTTCAAAGGTTGGTACCTGGTAGCCATGGGAGGTGGTTGGCTACACATCCCGGTTTTGGTTCTGTGCAGTGGTCTGTTGCCATGGCTGACAGCTCGCTTTCACAGCATTGAGCATCTCTCACTCAGCGTCGAGCTTAAGCAGATGCGCCCACGCGCGCATACATGAGCGTGTGTACGTCTGTGCATGTGTAGGGGTGTGGGTGAGTGAGAAAGAAAGGAGTGGCCTCTAGTAGGAGGGAAGGCTAGTGCCGATTTTTGGCAATGTCTCTTCAAACTGAACGAAATAAATTTATTATCCGCCGTGGCAACAGTCGTTCCGATCAGGTAACACAGAGTTCGATGGATACCAATGACCTCCGTCACTCTAGCACTCACTGTCTGCCAGTGATGGCGCCCCATGCAATACAGTGGAAACCCTTCACTGACAAACACATCTCGCGTGGGCTGCACTCCACCACTGCTATACAGGCTAGCGTTTGGGCCAACGGCGGCGCCGTGCAGCAAACCCTCAAGCTTGCGTGCAAGGCGGGCCGCGCCGCCAGCAGCGTCATCATGCTGGAAGACGGCGCGCCCACGGTGGCGGAGGTGTTTGCCATGGCGGTTGCAGCAGGACGGGCGGCGCTGGCCGCGCCCTCAAAGAAGGACTCCAAGGCTGGCACCAGTGGTACCCCAGGGGTGGAGCCGAGGCTTATTGCCCAGCATTCAGTAGGGGCGCCCCCCAAGAAGAGGTCCCGCGAGGATGCTGCCAACATTGAGGAAGATGCAACAGCGCCTGTCAACCTGGCAAAGATACCAAAGATGCGTGGTTGGCCACAGGGCTCAGGCAAAGGCGGGACGCCGCTCGGCTCGCCTCCTGGCGGCGCTCCTCACCCCGCTGCTGCCACCACGCCCACTCCCACTGCAACTCCTGCTACTGCTGCTGCGGCGGCTCTGGCTGCCGTCGCCCCCGTGGCAGAGAAGGCCATGCCACAGCCCACACCATTGCCAGCAGCAGCGCCTGCAGCGGCTGAGCAGGCGGCCCAGCCCAAGACGGCCGTCGTGGGCGAATCCGCGGCCAAGGCCAGCGGCACGCCCAATCCGGGCCTGCTGACCCCACCTGCCACAGGTGTCACAAAGCGGCCTCGCGGCCGGCCCAAGGGCAGCGGCAAGAAGCAGCAGCCTACTGCCGCTGCCACAACGCCTGCCGTTGCTGCCGCTACTGCGTCCACACCCGTGGCCGCGCCGGCTCAGGCGGGGCTGGCGTCCCCGCCGAGTGGTGCAGGGATCAAGCCGGCAGCCGCCGCACCTCCAGCGTCAGCGACCGCACCCACACTAGCAGCACCCACCAAGCCTGTGGGGGGCACCTCTGCTACTACCTCTGCCCCCGCAACTGCGGCCGCTGTGGCCACGAGTGCCAGCCCTACGCCTTCAGCAGGTGTGCCTGGAAAGTGGCCCCGGGGACATGCAGGGAAGCACGTCCTCCTGACTGAGGGTGTGGCAACCCCAACTGCGCCAAGCAACACCGCTCTGGAGACTGCCGCTAAGGCGATCCCTGCGGCAAAGGCTGCGCCAGCAACAGCAGCAGCCGCCTCCAAGGGCCTTGCCGCACAGCCAGCAAAGGCAGCCCCTGCAGGAGGCTCTGATCCAACGGCGATCGCTCCATCAGCTGCACCAGCGTCAAAGGCAGCCCGCAAGGCTGATGGTGCTGCAGCCAAGGCAAGCACTGCCTCGGCAAAGGCCACACCTGCCGTTGGCGTTCCTGCCGCCAAGGCAGCTGCCGATGTTGGGCCTGCCGGTGCCCCTGCTAGCAAGGCTATGGGAGCAGCTGCCAAGGCCGGCACCCCTGCAAAGGCCACGCCTGCCGCTGGCACCCCTGCTCCTGCGGTAGCTTCCACAGCGAGTACCCCTGCCAAGGCCGCACCCGTGCATGGCGCCTCCACCCCCATGACAGCTCCCAAGCCGGCCGGGGTAGCTGCCAAGGCCAGCACTGGGGGTAATAAGCGCGACACAGTGGCCAGCAGAGTGGGACAGGCGCTGGTGGCTGCCAGGGCCGCCACGAGCAAAGTTTCCGCGGCACCCAGCAAGGGCTCGGGGACCGCGGCTTCAGTCCCGACGCGCACCGCTCCTGCTCCACAAACAGCGGCAACTGCACCCGCAGCTCCGCCAGCACAGGCACCGCCACCGCAGCCTGCCCCCAAGGATGCTGTCACAGCCGCCACGGCAGACGCTACACCGACTGCGCCGGGGCCTGCCCCCAAGGCTGGCGCCAACTCCGAGCCGGCACAGCCGACAGCCGGGGGGAACGCAAAGGCCAAGATCGCCTCAGCCAAAGAGGCCACCGCGCCAGCCCCAAAGGCAGCCAGTAAAGCGCAGCCACCGGCTACCAGCCCTGGCCCAGCGCAAGCCGCTCCCAAAGCTACCGCACCCGTGCCCGGGGAAGGCAAGAGTGGCAGGCAGGCGGCTGGGGCTTCCGTAGGGGCAAGCGCGCCTACCAATCCTGTACCAGTTGCCACCGCCGGCGCCAAGGATGCCCCAGCAGCATCGGCGGCGGCTGCGGCAAAGCCAGCGCCCGCAACCGCTGGCGCCGCCAAGCTCTCATCGACTGAGGCGGCCAGGCCGGGAGACGGGGCGAAGACAACAGAAGGCAAACCGGCCCCTTCTCCTTCAGCAGCACCTGCAGCCAGCGAGGCGTCCCCGCTGCCGGCCGCTGCCCCCAAGCCTTCATCTGCAAAGCCACCCAAGCCGGCAGACGCGGTCAAGCCACCAGCACGTGCACCAGCCCCCTCCCCAGCAGCAGCCCCAGCAGCAGCGAAGGCACCAGCAGTACCTCCGGCGGCAGCAGCCAGCGCCCCCATGCGCTCGCCAGCAGAGCCGCCCAAGCCGGCAGATGTGCCCAAGCCCGCAGCCACCGCTTTGACGCCTCCAACGCCAACTGGTAACACTCAGCCCGCACCAAAGGAGGCCGGCAAGCCTTCACCTGTGCAAGCAGCCAAGCCAGCAGACACGGCCAAGCCAGGCAGCCCCCCTGCGGCACCTCCAGCGCCCGTCGATGCGCCCAGGGCCTCGCCGGAGACGCCCAAGCACGCAGACGGGGCCAAGCCGCCTGCACGTGCACCAATTCCCTCCCCAGCACCAGCATCAGCGGCGGCGAAGACATCACTGCCTCTGCCGCCGCCCGCGAGTGCCTCAAAGCCCTCGTCATCGGAGGCGGCCAAGCCGACAGACGCGCCGAAGCCACCAACCCGCACACCCATTCCCTCTCCACCAGCAGCTCCAGCAGCCATTGGTGCTAGACCCCCCGAGCCCGCACCTGCGGTGGATGCTACGCCGGCAAAAGCAGGCAAGCCAGCAGCCACTGCCACAACACCTCCGCCGGCTGCTGGTGCTCCCAAGCCGACACCGGCAGCGGCTGCCAAGCCGGCTGACACAGCAAAGCGCCCCACCCGCACACCCATCCCTTCACCATCAACGGCGCTAGCAGCCACCAAGGCGCCTCCACCAACAGATGCCCAGAAGCCCTCCCCCACAGAGGCTCCCGGGCCAGCAGCCAGCGCAGCGCCACGTCCTCCACCGGCAAAAACTCCAATTCCCTCGCCATCCGAAGCAACCAAGCCGACCGACGGGCCCAAGCCACCGGCCCGTATGCCCATCCCTTCCCCATTCTCGGCAGCCTCAGCAGGGATTCCCGGGCCTGGCTCCGCCAAGCCCGGCAATGGCAGCACCCCATTAGCTGCGGATGACGACGGGCGCAAGGCTGCTGTGTCTGCAGCGCTTGGTGCCGCCAAGGCAAGCGCGCTGTCGTCCGCCTCGTCCGCCCTCTCGCGCCAGGCAAGCGGACCAACTGGGTCACCCACAGCCCAGCCGCCTGGCTCCGTCCCCGCCAAGCCTCCGCAGTGATGCCGCGCTGATGGCGTTTGTCTTTTGTCAGGGTGTCCTTTTTTTGATCCCCCACGGGGTGATGCTACATACCGTTTCCGCACGCAGTAGGCACCTGGCGCCACAAGCCAGATGTAGGACACGCGCCCCTGGCGCCACTGTAAGGGCGGCGCCATCCTCCATGTCTGCGCCGCCCACATACGAGCCAATAGGCCGGATAGCTGCGGGCTAGGCCGCCCACAGCTCAGGCCAAGCGCTGTGCGGGGCCTTACACAGAGTCTATCCCCATCAGCCTCGCGACTCCGCCGCCGTCCAGCAGGCCGGTGCTGCACGTGGCCGCTGCGTTTTGGGACCGGGCAGCTGCGAAGCTGTGCCGCGCTACTAACTCAGCACCTACCACACCTTGGGCATCTCAGGTGTATATTCTGCTGTGAATATGAGTTGCATCCATTGCCGGAGGACAGATAGCATCATTCCCTGCAAGCACAGGTTCTTGTCGTTTCCACAAGGGTACATTCGTTCCTTTAGATAAAGTCAGGGTCATGCTGATTGCCTGCCAAGCAGGTCACTGCGCGCTGCACACCACTGCCCATCTCTACTCATCCCTCCAAATATCATGCCGGTGTGCTCTGAAATGATATCCACTACATCAAAAGGGACCCCCCCGCGCCCCCCGCCTGCGGCCTCCCGGCATTGCTATGCCACGGCGGTGCACCGCGTACCGCATGAAGCCGCCCCACCTGCAGCTCACATGTCAGGGAGTGAACGCTCAACAACCGTAGTCACATCGCCCTGCTGTATTGGGCAGACGGTGCACTGATGGTGTCATTTCACGATAACATGCCTGCCACTACATTAATCATAATGCCTCTGAGCAGACTGAAGACGCGTGGAATCGCACTGGCCAGTCACCGCGATGATGCACGCTGGGAGTGGCAGCTTTTTCGCATCGTCAGGCTATGGTCGTATCCCGGAGGTATGTCTTCATGGCACCCATTCTCCCGGGGGCACAGCTTGCCAGAACTGTGCGCCTACCTCAGCATCGTGACGCAACGAAATGCCAAAGTTATTGACAAAAAGCCCCTGGAAGAACTTAGCGATTCATGAGGAACGATGGCAGCATCTTGTTACTGCTAGCTTTTCGCTAGCGTTATTGATCGTCGTTCAGAGTGTCAGACATGGTAGTGCTCCGAAACCATCTCCTCCCAACATCGTACAGACTAGACCTGCGACGTCAACGACGACGACGTCATCGCAGGTCCGGTGTCGCCTGTCGCCGTCCTGCGTAAAGCGAATACGTATAGTGCCCGCGTCACCGCGTGCGCCACGAACACGGCGTGACGGCGACAGTAACGCACGCATGTGACGACGACTGGTACCGCCGGGAGATGGCGATGTAGTAGCGCGGCAGATGATATTATCCGTACCCCCCATGGCCCCGGGAGGATTTCGGACCCCGGCCGATGATCCTGTCCAGGATGGCGCCGTGTACCTGGGTGCTCCTATTAGCCATTACCCCGAGTGGATGACCGGCGCGTTGGGGCGGCGCCGGGAGGCCCACGCCAAACTGTTGGAGCGCATCGCCTCCTTTGGCACGTCGGGATACGGCTGCCACCATGGGGCCATGCGGTTGCTGGTCGTATGCGCGGTGCGGCAGACTGGCTTCCTCAGCCGCATGATGCCGCCGTCGGAGCTGGACCCTTTCTTGGAGGCCGTGGACGCCGCCAACATTTCGGCTGCGTTTTCGCTGCTTGGCCTGGACGCTTGCGACCAGTCTACACCGCGCATGGAGGCTGCAATCGTTCAGATGAGTATGCCCGCGGATTTTGGCGGTCTGAATCTGGCCTTGCTGCAGTCCGAGGCCCCTGCGGCGTTTTATTCCGCGCAATCGGTTGTCCTGCCAAAGCTGGTACGGGAGTACGGGCCCGCCCTTGGCCCCTTATACGAGGCGGTCCGCGCCGAGGTGTCGTCCGTGGCTACGAGTGCTTTGCCATGGGCGCGTGAGACGCGCCGCGTGTACGAGACTGTACGGGCCCTAACCACGTTACCGCAAGAAGATGTGCGGCGCGCACGCGCGGCGTATGGGCACGCCCACGAGATCTTCGAGTTACTTACGGTCAGTAATGCTACGACCACCGCTGCATCGGATCCAGCAGCTGGTACTACGACCTGTACGGGTACGAGCACTAGCGGAGGATTGCGCGTCACCACATCTCCTTTTACGGCCACTCCTCTTGGAGTTGGTACTGGTGAGGCCGCCTCTGCTGCCCAGCAATTGCTTCCTATCGGTGGTACGAGTACTGCCAATACCGTTACTACATGCGCTTTTGTAGCTCTGAAGATACCGTCGCCGGGCGAATTAGTGGCACACCCTCCGTCAGCAGCCACTGTTTCCCTCCCAGAATCGCTGCCAGGTTCTACTGCTCCGCCCTCGGGTACGGGTTCGGGTGCGACCTCCGATGATCAACCCACGACCATGGTTGTCCAACGCCACCTCAGCCGTGCGATTCGCTTGCGTGACTTCGTGGCCCTCGATCTCAGCTTCCAACGTACTGGTGCAGCGGCCTCGCGACTTGATACGCTGCGCCTGTACAGCGCGTGCGGGCCGGGCTCCCTATCGCTTTTCCAGTCGGATCACGAGTCCGCCCGCAAGATTCCCCATGCTGCTTATGCGGCCGCCGCTGCGCGGGTACTGGGCCTTTGCCCGCGCGGAGGTTCCGCGCTTGTCACTTGCCCTGGCCCAACGTGTGGTATTGATCCCTTATGGCTTCGCTCTACGGATGGCTCGAACCGGAGCGCTACGGATTTCATCGTGGATCATCTACCCATCTGCCCCGTAGCGAACTACAAGCACCGCATGCATACCGCTTTGAAGAACCTGTGGGCATCTGTGGCAATTGATGCGGGGGCGGTGCTTGACCGGGACCGCTCGGGAGCCGGCGACTTGACCCTTGAGACGAGTGGGCTGCGCCCAGCGGACCGCTCGCGGCCGTCGGACCTGACGCTGGCGGGGTGGGGAGGGGCAGCGTGCGATTACATGATCGACTTCGCGTGCGTGTCCTCCACGACCCCCACTTGGAGCAACGACCCCCGCTGGTGCATCCCGGGAATCGCGGCGACCGAGGCGGAGCATGCTAAGTTGGCAGCGGACCGGGCGTCTTCCGCCCCAGTGCAGGGTGTTCACCGGTACTACCCTTTTGTGGTTGAGGACCGCGGCCGACTCGGGAAGTCCGCTTTGACTGTGGTCTACATCTTCGCGGTGCTGTTGGCTGTGCGCAACTTCCCTGGCGGTCCTTCCGCCCCGACCTCTTGCTTTCTTCGTGGTCAATCCGTTCAGGCACTTCGAAACTTTGTCGCCGGCCAACCTGCTGAGTTCCGCCGTCACCTGTCGCGCACACGGCGGGGGCTGTTGCAGCGGGTCTCGGCTTGCGTGCATGGTACCCTGGGCGGCATTCTCTCTGCCGGTGTGCAGATGGCCAAGTCTGATGCGTGTGCTCGTGCCCACTGTGCGTCTTCTCATGTTACTGCTTCCACCCCGCAGTCGCTTTAGAGGACCTTTCTGATTGCCTTTTATTTTGGTGATTTCCGATATCGCCTTCTGCTGCTAGCTCATGTAATTAGTATTATCCGTACCTTCGCTGCCGCCGCGTCACTAGAAGGGCGGAAAAAATATTTAACCGCGTGCGGGGCCCCGCACTCGCGGAGCGGCCGCGGGCGCACTGCGCTGCTCCCATCACCATCTTATTATTATTTATATTATTTATATTATATTATTGTTTTGTCGTAGTCATTATCATATATCTGATATGATATCTGCTACTGCTCATCATATGAGATCATCTGCTCATCATATATGATGACATACCTGCTCGTTCTGTATTAATATTTACATGCTCGCTGTGTAATACAAATTAAATCTTATCGTAGTAGGATATGATATAATGTGTGATAGGATGTATTGTTCTACTCATGCACAATCTATTCACTACTCCACAAATAATTATTGCCGCCGTCTGCACCGGCAGTCGCCTACTCAGTCTGTTTTCACCGCGGGCAGCAGCAGCGGTGGAACCAGCCGCCGAATAGTAAGGCGGGCACATCGCCGCCGACCACTCAGACTAAGTGCGCGAAAGATGGCGCGCTGCTTGCCAATACGCAATGGGCACTACTGTACTACCTGTTTTAATACGGGTAGCTCTCAAAGCGACGGGTAGCCGCTGGAATCTGGAATCCTCGAGACGATGGTCGTCCGCGGTCGGGCGATGCGCGACGATCCGGCCGGATGAAGTACGCACGAGCGCCGACCGCGACAGGCTTTTTGTCGAGGCGGCAAGGCACACACGCATGAAGTCCCACGTCCTCATCAGACGCGACGGATGGGGATGGTGCACGGATACTGTCCCACGCACTATTTCGGGCGCGGGTATGTGCCCGCGGTACCGGGACGTCAAGGCGCCGAGACGGAGGCGGAGTGGTCGCCAATGTTCGCGACGCACGCGACATGCATGGAAAGCAATGTCAGCAATGCACGCCGGCTAGATGGCTTCGAAATCATGCTTATACAATAACGTCGACTGCCATGTTGCAACGTCTCAAGAATGGCCAGTTACACTGCCTTACAACAACCCGCGTCGTTATTGTTTGACAGCGCGCACCATATGAGTTTGTGTCCGCCAAGGATGAGCCCCCGAGGCGCGGCGGACTACTGGACAGTCCGCACCACGTGTCTGAGACTAACGTGCTACTGTCCCTTCGCCCATCGATGGCTTGACTTTTGCTCCTTGTATAGGTGGATGCCCGGCGGATAGGTGCATGGGTCTGGTGATGCTCGTGCGATGCTGGATCGATACAGTCAGCTTCGGTGAGGGACGAGCGGAAGGGATGGAGCTAGGATTGTTGGATGAATCGAGTTGCCAAAATGATAGGCGGCGGGTACTTAGACTGTCGCTGGGTGAGATGTCAGAGATAGTTTGACTAGGAGAGTATGCCATGCATGAGGGGGCAAGTATGTCACACTGATGCATGCGCACGCCCCATCAACCATGTCAGTAGGTAGACGGTCGTAGCAAGAGCTAGTAAGAAGATCAATAGAGGGTCCGGGGGCTACGGACGTCAGGCTCACCGAGGAAGCTGCTCCCAGAGTTACATGAGCCAATGTGCCGTGTGGTTTTGATTGAAACCGACGAAGCGGCGCCGGCAAGATCGCGCTCCGAAACCATTCTATTCGGCACGTGGACGGCGGATGATACAGGAGAGCTGCACGCGAGCTCCATATTGCGACAAAAAATATTGTCCTATTACACCTCCCTACATCAGCCATATGCCCCGATTCGCCGAATCTGACTTTACTAGTAGTAGCGTGGCTGAATTTAGGGTGCATGACTTGAAACCCAAGAATGTTGCACATCATGTATGCTCAAACTGTATCATCAATTTATCGTAGGGTTTAATTTACCCTAACAATTGTCATACATGTGAGTGGTCATCTTGGCACAACATTGGGCGTTTCAAGTACCCCATTAACAGAAGGGCTTGTGGACAAGACGTGCCGCCGCACATGCATGGAGCATTGCATGGTGCGCCATGGCCAAAAATGGGCGAGGAGACATGTCAGCAAAGGCGCTATAGGGTGGTGTTGCCGTATTTGAGTGGGATGGGCGGGCCATGTAAATGCGATCCACTGCAGCGCGCACGATGTATACTGATACCATCACCAATGCAGCAGTGTCGCCTCATTGAGCAGTCGGTAGAATGCACGTGGCGGATATTCACAACGGCTCAGGGATTGCTCCAATACTTCCGAATAAAACAATCTCAAACAAATATTAGATATGGGTCCACAGCACCGGGGGTGAATTTACACTTTTCATGACCATCCCAGTAGTACATTTAGGGACTATGAAAATACATACAGTAACATAGGTGGACAATGATGACAGCAGCATGTGATCACAACGTGGGCGTGTACACAATATATTTACGCCAACTGTATCCTCAAACCTGATGACAACCCGTGGTGGAATAATAGTTTGCTAGATGTACTTGCACGTGAGCCACTTATACTTGGTGCACGCCCCCCCTTTTAGCGATGCACACAAGCGCGCCACGCTTGACGCCCCATTTCACAGCACCAGAATACTCACAGCACCAGAATATTCAACCAGAATAGGGGCATTTAATTGCAGCACACCATTCCCGTGCCACTCCGGCCAACGATAACGCGCTATGGGCACGTAGCCATGCACTACTATATAGTAGCTTCGCCCCGCGGCAAGGAGACCGCGAGAAGCCTTTCATGCTTGCGCAATCCTATGCAACGATTAACAGGAAGAATTTTGCCAAGATTTTGCGCCAAATTCAGTTGAGTCGATATACAGGCCTTGTCCCGCCATATTCAAGTTCTCCTAGTTTCAGTGCCCTACACTCACGGTGGATACCGGGCACATCAATGGCGATGTGGTATGAGTATTGCCCGAGGGTATGCGTATCATCGTAGTATGGCCATGGGTGGTTGATGGCGCAATTTCTGGGTGTGTAGCGCCATCGCCACACGCACTGCTTCGTCGACATACATGAAATTGGTGATGACAACGGACCAAACGCGGCTCAATCAGGTCTAACGCGGTATCAAAGCTTTAGCCCCAAGCCATACGACCCTTGGTAAGATGCAATCACGCGCGCACGGCCTCAATACAACCAATTACTTCAAGGTGTGTTCCATGTGGGTTGAATCCTCAAACCCCATACTTATGTGGATGGGTGTACATATTCAAAGGGAGCACGATGTGCGCCATTGCTCCGAAACCATGAGTTGAAATCAATGACCGAACGATGCTGCTGATGCGAATTACTTTTCGGCATCGCTCGATGATGCTGCCGTCTCAATATATCGTCGACAGCGGCGCGGCGCGAAGTAATTCGCTCATAAATAAAATGACAAACACTATATCCATCCTTACATAATGATAATGACGCCTTCGTGATATGGACAAAATGATTATGCTGTGATATGTACTTACTGCACTGTAGTTTAGCTTATTCATTGACAAAAATGATAAACCATCGTGGTCACAACTATTATACTGCAACAGAACTCATAGTCAGCAGGACAATCCGCAGGATGAGTAGCAGCGCGCACTGTTTGCTAGCTTTGCTTTCGCACTAGCAGGGAACCAAGGCCCGAGGCCCGCAAGAAAAGTGACACCCTATCATAATATGCTCATTCACGTATACTATGCAATGAGCATATACAGTCAGGTGCTTTGCAATCTGATGTCACATATAGTCAATGAGACACCATGTGCCTGGCTATCTACTAGCGCGCAGTGGCTTCAAGCATGCTATCCTACATGTTCTACAGCCGTATAGGATACATGATGATAAAGAAAGATAGATGAAGGACGAGGTGATTTAGATAGATATATATTTCCTCACACAGTCACATGCGCTGACAGCAAGAGGAAGCACTACGATTCACAATTTCGCACTTCTACGCAGGAACAAGCAGTCTCCCGAATACCAGCAATATATACACTGTTCCGTCGCACTATCTGCTACTCACCACGATTATCGCTACATCCGCAGCGCAACATATGAGTCTCTATCGCCATGCCATTGTCCCGTCAAACTTCCTGGCTCATATCATGGCTTTGATATCCACTCTCCCCTTCCTCTCCATGCATGGCTTGGATATGCAAGACCCCCTGATTTTCGCTCACGTATACATATCACCACTTTCAAGGCCAGAGCTACGCTCTAGTGCCCCCCTTGCTTCCGATTTTAAATGCATTGATTCTTTGTGATCAGGACTGCGAATATGTTGTTTAAAAATATATATATATATGTCAATTGATGGCGGGGTACAAGAGCTGAAAACCTGAAAAGTTGTGATTGGGCCTCCCGCTCTCTACACCTCCCGTCTACCCCAGAATATCTGTGTTACATTAGAGAGCATGAGCTGCTTGTGGGTGGCTCCCTGTTGACCTGCTCCAACCCTTTCTTCAGCTCCGCCATGCCGCTGGCAAGCTTCTCTCGCTCCTGGCGTTCCGCGGCGACCTTGCGCTTGCAGTTTCTGCAGCTCTTCTGCGTGCGCCTGCATGGGGCATCGGCGCGGGGCCATTCCAGCCGTAGCCAATTGAACCACACTTGAGAAATACCCCCCCCCCCCCTCCCCCCCCCCCCCCCCCCGTCTCTTTGCATTGCTGGGTCTAAAGTCCAGGTGATCGCAGATACGCCCCCTCCCCTCCCCGGTAAGCCGGTACTCCGAGTCCTTCAGCAAGCTCCCCAGCTTAGTTGCCAGGCCGCACCTTCGCCTGCTCCTTCATCTTCTTCTCCAGCACTGCTGCCATCTCTGATGAAGGCAGCTGCGAAACCTCACCGTTGCTGGGCGATGATCCCAGCTGCTTCTGCAGCTGTTGGCGAAGGTCCTCAACCTGGGCACGCAGCTTCTCCATTCCGATCCCATCCACAGCTGCTCCAACTTCGGAAATGGGCTTGCCAGCACGGTCGCCCACCTGGAACGCCACATCAGCCACGCGCTGCTCCAGGGCCTCGAGCCTTGTCACGAGCTCAGGCGAAGCCTTGGCGGAGTTGCCGGACTGATCAGCTGCATGATTGCGAGACGACAGAGCAGTGAGCTGCTCCTGCAGGCTGGACACCACCGCCGAGAGCTGCGCCACGCTCTCGCTGTAGGCGGGGGCGCCAGAAGTCGGCATTGCCGGGGGAGCTCCCAAGACTTCCGGGCCGCCGCCCTCCAGGAGAGGCGGCGGAGGCGCAGCCTTCGCTCCTCCTCCCCCCAAGTTCATCTGCTTTGGGATTGGCAGCGCTGCGTTGCGCAAAATCTTTGCAAGCATCACCTGAAATGGCGTAGGCAGCGTCGCGCCAGCCGGTTAGGCAGTCCGGCCATTCGCAGCTGCCAGACATGAATCTCGACCCTCTATCCAGTTGCCGGTGACTGGTTGGGTGTAAATGGGAATCATGCCAGCATCTGGCCAGTCAGGTGAAGCAGTACATGTATGTCTGTATGCCCAGAACGATAGTAAATTCGGTTTGCAACGGAATGATCCGGACGAATGACACTCACGAGGTTGCGCGTTGCATCAAGTGGACGAGGTGGATGAGCGAGCCAATGCCGAGCCGCAGATGTCTAAATGGTTACAAAAGGCGGCGAGACACTGTGAATAGACGAGGAAAGAAAGAACGCGCGGGGCCCACCTTGCGGTACTCATGCTCTCTGTAGTGCGGAACAGCAACGGAGTCGTTGAAAATGACGCGGATGTCCTCGGGCGCCTCGGCGATGAGATCTCCGATGGGGGCATATCCGTGCCTGCACCGGGGCGATCCGATCAGAGCGGAGTGTTCTCCTCAGGTGCGCATGCCGGGCATGCTCCTTCCACACCACTGCCTGTCTCGTGGCCGTCAGTGGCAACAGGAATACGGAGCCGGGTGACCATGGCTAGTGCTGCCGTTTGCATACTTGAGATTTGGTATATACGGCATCATCAGGGGACACGGGTTGGCATACTAGCCTGGGGTCCGTTTCATGAACAAGCACCACCGGCTTGCCCAGTGCCAGTGCGGTGCGGACTTCCAGTTGCACAAAGTAGCGTGTCAGGACGCCGCTGGTGAGGAACACAAGGAAGGTCTCGCTTCCGGACACGCCTTCCTTCATGCCTGCCTCCGTGGGGGTGTTGACCTGGTCGTACCACACCTGCAGGACCAACCAAAGACAACGCATGCACCGTCCGGGGCCATGATCACACCCCGGGGCACGAAGCACGGACAATAGTTCTGTGGCGGGGACATGCGGTTCGATAGCCCGGGCAATCAAAGGCAAAGCCAAGTGGGAAGGTGGCAGCGGGGAAGGCACACGCAGAGGATGGGGAGGCACCTTGATCTCTGGGTGCACTTCCATGAGCGATTGCCGGAGCGCCATGCACTGGTCGCCGCCATTGAGCTGGTAGTGCGACAGAAAGAAATGCCATTTGCAGCCGTTTTCAAGGGCAGGCAGCTTATCATCGTGTGGCCAGTCACGTAAGCGCTCCGCGCCTGCGCACAGCAGGGCAATCAACGGTAAAAGCGGAGGCGCTGTCAGCCGGAAGGCATAATTGGGCAGCCATCTTGGTGTCCATCATGTCCAAGGGTGGGGTACGAATACTATAAAAAAATACTTGTTTCGGGTAATGACAGCCTGGCTAGCATATGACTGCTTTGGGAACCACCTGCAGACGTCGGGACTCGCAAGATGAAGATGGCACATGTGGGGAGCTACAGATGGATGCACAACATCAAGCAGCTCCTGAGTGTATTCAAACAAGAAGGGCAGGCCGATGGCCGACGCACGTGCCGCTACCCTTGCCGCATGGATCTTGGCACCCGCACTGGCCCGCTTCCGCATCTCTGGCGCGCCTTCAAGCTTGCTCAGGCTGGCAATGATGGTCTCAACCGCAGCGGCGCATTTTTCAGCGGCCTTCTTCAGCTCGTCAACTGCCTGCAGAGCAGCCTTATCGAATCGATCCGATTCCGCAGCGTACATCTCCTCTTTAAGCTTCAACAGCTCCGCTCCTACGGCACCACGCATGCTAATATCAAAACACGCTGCTCTCTGTAAGTGGTGAACTCGGGTAGTGCCATAAGTCTCAATACTGGAAACCATTCCCACAGCATGCCATCTTCTAGTCTGCTGAGATAAAGCGCGCACGGCATGCGGGCGGGATGGTCACCTCCAAGCAAGAGTGCCTCCGATATGACCTTCCCCTTCTCTCTAGAGTCAGCGATGCCTGCCTCCGCCTGTTGCACTGCTTCATCTGCAGCAGCAAATACAGTTTTTGCCTACCAGGCATGCTGTCAGGAATCCAGCACAACCAACAATAGGATGCACCCTCATTGCCGTCAGAGCAGCCATCCCGCAGCTAAGAGGGCACCATTGTATATTGCCTCCAGCAGCCGCCTGGTATCTCACCTCCTTCTCTGAGTTATCGACTGCCATGCGCTCCAGGGCGGCCGGTTCTTCTCCGAGCGGCTCCTCGAGCACGATATTTAGCAGCGCCTGGGCTTTGCCTTTCAGGTCGCGGACCTCATCCATCTTCAGCTTCAGATTTCGCTCCTGCAGTTGCAGCCAGCGCGGTCCGTCAGGGTTGCTGGCTGAAATGGGCACGAGTACGAATAAGATGAAAGCAATCTAGAAAGGAGCAAGGGCTGGGAGGTCCTGACCAACTCTTCACAGTCCTCGATGCCGTCTGAAACGAGACTGCGCTCCAGCCAGTGTGTCCAGTCGTAGACTGTGTGGATGTCGACAGTGTTGCTCGTCACCGCAATCAGCTTGTCCTTGCAGTGTGCGTGGAAGGTGGCGTAGCCTGCCTGCAGGGCGGCATGTATGGTGGTGTGTCACGGCTATGTGCGCAATACACCGGACTGCCGAATGACGAGAGGATAAAGTTGCTACTGTCGCTCGGAGCAAGCACCAGCGTGCTACCACCGTTATGTAGACAACACGCCCTGCATGCATCCTTACCTGCCCCGGCATGTTGCGGATGAGCTGCATGTCTTCCATCTTCCACACTTTAATGCAGTGGTCATTTGCTGAGGTGAAAAGCGTGCTGACATCCTTGGAGTAAGCCATCCAGCGAACCTGCACTCAGCGGTTCCCTATCAGTTGAGCATGCAGCAGTCTCCCAGGATCTACCTGCGGCCCCATGCAAGCACATCCCCCAAAATAAGATAACACTAACACTTCAAGGCACAGCAGGTCCTGAAATGGCTGGGCGGGTCTCACATCTGAGTCTGACACAAGCTTCTTAGACTGCACCGCACAGTCCTCTGAGGAGCAGAGAAATAACTTCCCATCTGCGCAGCCCACAAGCAGACGGCCATCTGGCAAGCACAGAAGCACGCAGATGGCTAGCCCCTGGTGCACCGTCGCCTCAAACATGAGTTTTCCATCGTTGGCGTTCCAAGCCTTGATCAAGCCATCATCATCTCCGGAAAAGAGGATGCTCCCGGGGGTGTTGGTGCAGACGGCTTGTATCCATGTCCCATGGGCATCCTCCTTCGCCCACAGCTCCTCACCACTAAGAGCACTGAAAACCTTCAGATCTCCACTGTTGGATACCACAGCGAAACGCTCGTCGTCCGGATACACAGACAGCGCGGTGACCGGTGTGCCGTTTTCCGTCCCCTTTCCTTCATGCTTGAGAGCGCCATCAGATGTTTGATAGGTGCGGATGTGGCCCTCCCAGCCCACTGGTCACCATGAAAACAGCGGTATCAGTGCTCAGTACGCCTCCTCTCGAGCCTGGTGCAGAAAGCTGGTGCATAACGCAGCTGATGCACCACGCGTGCCCCTGACTGAGCCCTCCTGCGTGTAACGCAAACCCAGGGGCGTGTGCCAAGGCCGGATGTGCCCTCTACCTGTAACAAGCAGCGTATCGTGCGAGCAGAGCGCGCACAGCCTGAAGCGAAGGGATTCCGTCTCCCCGAACTCGTTCACTGGGCTCGACACCAGCGTTCGCAGCACCTTCTGCTCGCTCACCGACACCTCGTCTATAGAGGACTCGCTCAGCGTGTATATCTTGCTGCCGTCCGCAGTCAGCGCGCCGTGCGTCAGCAGGCTCGACAGCGACGTTGGCACCGTCACTTTGGCAATGTCGCCCAACTTGGGCGGAGCTCCTTCATCGACCAGACCTGGGATGCCTAACGACGCCGGGTCTACGCCGGGTGGGAGCTGGCTGAGTATCCACTCCCGGTACTCGGGCGTGCCCTGTATATACTTCGCCTCCATGATGGGTACGGTCTAGTGTGGAGTCGCTGCCACTGGCCTCCAGTCCCAGTCCTGAGAGCCTAGCTCGATAAGATCAATTGGCAATGACGGCGTTGCTAGGCACTGCGGGAAACGGCGCAGATGGCGCGCGCCTTATGTCGTGATAACAGCACGTCCGCTGAGGGTCCGTCACTCATGACTCGCTCAGTGACGAGGGCATGTCGGTCGCTAGTATTTCGCATCCGCCGGATCAGCATGCCACTAGCGGGACGGAGTTGAGATGCCGCGTCGTCCAACTTTGCCGCGCGCGACGACGATAATTTGGAGCGACCATGACCCGCAAATGTATGGTAGGGTAAACAAACCCAAAACCAAACCTATTCATAATCTGATAACCCTGGCTGCCTCGCTGGTTTTATATTGGCGGCTACTGTTTCGATATGCTGCTGCCTGCTACGACTGTAGTCCTGCGAACGGTCGCGCCGCCGCCGCGCCTCGTGCGTGGACAGCACACACAGCATCAAGACGCTTGTTTTCCCCACCTCATCATCCTGCTTGCGCCTGCTCGCCCGCCAATAGACGCACCATCACCATCGCCGGAGTGGTTCAGGAACAATTGGGCAGTTTGATCATCAGGATCGTTGCTGGGGCGGGGCTCTCCCTGCGTACCGAACGAATACTTGCGGCTCAGCGGGAGCTGTTGGCGCGATGGCGGCGGCGGTCGGCTGTGGTCGTCTCTCGCACGCGACGAGACTGGCCGCTTTGCTCGCGGCGGTCTGCCTGGCCGCTGCTGCCGCGGACCAGACGTGCCCCTATGACACGCATGAGCTCAAGGTCTCGGAGGGGGCCCCCTCCAAGTGCGTGTACCTGAGCGATGAGTTGCACACTTTTACCGAGTGCCAGGAGGCGGTGTGCGGCCCCCGCAACGCCACGCTTGTCTGCGTCAGCAGCGCGGAGGAAAACGCAGCGCTTGGGCGCTGGTTCGGCATGCAGAGCGCGTTGCACCCCGGCGAGTGGGGCGGCTGGATCGGCCAATACCAGGAGGCACATGAGGGCGAGTGGCGGTGGACCAGTACGTGCGGGTCCTCCTACAACTCATGGCACCCCGGTGAGCCCAACAACTTCTGCATGGATGAGGACTGCACCATGATCTCCACGCGCATGTGGGGCCTGGATTGGGTGGACGCCGCCTGCAACATGAAGGCCGCCTGCATCTGCCAGACTGGGACAGTGCTTTCCCCGGAGTACACGCAGGAGGCAACACACGAGCTCCGCCTCGCAGGTTCCGACTACTCGGCATGCAAAAAAGAGGAAGAGCTGGCCAGTCGTGCAGCGACATACTTCTCGATCGAGGTGGTCCTGCTGCTGGCAATCCTCGGATCCAATGTCATGCTGATAGCCATCGCGCTGGTGATGTGCCGGCGTCAGCTGCGGAACCGCCCCACACTGGCGGAGCAGGGGCTCACAGAGTACCTGGCAAGGCACGACTCATCGCTGTACGAACCCCTTTCCTAAGCAATCAAGCGACCAGCTAGGACAGAGCGGAGCACGCCAGCCGCATTCAGTTTTGTAGCCACAGGGGCATTGCGTCTTGTGGAAATAATGAGCGCTCCTCAGCCCTCCTCCTCCCCACCGCCCCCCCCACCCTCCCCAACCTTTCTATCTTCAGCTACTCTAGCATCATCAATTGCCCCCACCCCTTCCATTATAGCAGCGCCAACCAACTCTCCAGGCAGGCTTTTGCGGCGCTCTGCGTTGAGGTACTGATTGAGGCACTAGCACTAGTCATGAGCACGGAGTTTAAATTAAAGAAATGGTGATGCTCAACTTCCCAATGAACAAAGCTTTGGATTCCAACTTCAATTCGTCACTACAGCTGCCTACATGAGCTTGTTGGAGACGGCATGTGGTAGACTCACTATTCAGCGGTATAAAATGCAACCTGCCAATGGGGACCTGCGCTCCTGCCAACATGACTGCCATGCTATGACACAAGCCAAGGACCTATCTGTGGCGACTGCTGAGCCTGAAGGGAAGGTGGTGATTTGGCTCATAGATAGCAGCCCCTCCGCTGTCTTGAGCTGCACACCAGCCCACGCAGGCAACAGCCAAGCTGGAGACAAGCCCATGGCAGGGGGGGCATGTCATGGATGTCCCGGAGCCCTATCGATACGCACTGGTGCTGGCATACTGGTACCGCTTCGGGCTCGCGCAGCAGCAGCAGAAAAAGCACGGGCCCAGGCTCAGCAGGCCGAAGGATGAGGGCCGCCAGCGCTGTCCAGCGCTGGTCCAGCACACAGTTGGACACGTCCGTGAGGCAGGTGACGCAGTCGTCGTAGGCAGGTGACGTGGCAGTGAGATTGTAGTCGTAGGTACACACTTCCACTGCCACATCATTCACGGACTGTATGTTTGAGTTGTCAAAGGACTGCGTTGGCTCTAGCTGGATGTCCTTTATCGTCTCACAGGGGCCCTCCGTTATTTCGCTCACGCACCTGGTGAAGCCCAGGCCGAACGCTATCCAGCAGCCTGTGCCCGGGAAGCAGTGCAGAATCCAAGCAGCCTGTGACAAAACAGCCTCTCCAAAGCTTACTGCCTGGCGGGGATACACGATGGCAGGCAGCGCTGTGCAGTGCGCACCTGCCATGGCGACGAAGAAGACCAAGTAAAGGCACCACGCTAGCCGGCTGCTGTTGGTGGAGCATCCATAGTAGCTGGTGGGCAGCGGGACAGTCGGGCAGAAACAACAGCGTTAATACAGGGGGGCGGGGGGCGTTCCTAAGAAAACAATAAAGCTGTGCGCCGTGCAGTGGAGGTAGGAGCAAGAGCGTACTCCCAGTAGGAGGACAAGTCCGAGGATGGGACACTCACCATGCCATCTCAGCGGCAGCTTCGAGGACGTGACGCTGCGAGAAGCTACAAGCCCCGACTACAGCATGCGGCAGCCACGTTCTCTTCTTAGCTCATACCGAAATAGCTAGCTGTGTAGAAGGCTGATAGGATTCGGCAACCCAATAAACTTGGCTCGGTGGCGGTGTTGTAGTCTGCACGCAGCGATGTGGCTATAAGATTCAAGGGTGGGTGGCTAGTTGGGTGCTGGCCGGTGGTTGGTGGTGGGGGGGGGGGGGGGGGGGGAGATGGCTACTGCGACTGCTACTGGAAGCGGCGTATTCCGAACTTCGGCTCGTCGCGCTGCGCTGCAGCAGCAGCAGCCGTCCCGACGTAGTACCTGTACCTGTACCGGCGGTATTTTACTGTAGTTTGACGGTACTACAGGCGTCAAAGGTATTGAACGGGTTTTTGACAGCTCAACTTCAAATCGGTGCCCCACGCGGTACAGCGAGCCGTTCGGTACCGGGTATACTGTAGTCGCTAATCCTTTTGTAACAAAACCAAGCAGCACTGTTTCGGGCTGGGGCCTGCTGAGCGTTTAAGCGGCGTTCTCCGTATGCGTGCCCACCCGTTCGCAGGTTCGATTCTAGCATCTAATCCTTAGCAGTGGGATGTTCGATATCGCCTTCTGCTGCTAGCTCATGTAATTATATATCCTTAGCAGTGGGCAGAGTTCCTCGTAGCGAGGCGGGCCCACCGCGAGCGAAGGACCACGGGGCGCGGACTTGCGGATGCGACTATAGTGACGGTGCGAATAACTTTCCGGCTAACGGACGTGAACCCCGGTACACCTATAGTGCACCCTGGTGCACTAAATAGTTAAATAGAATTTCTGAGCAACGGAGGTCGTCCCAACCGTAACCAACAGTCAGGCCTCGTAGCTGACACCCCAAGGCAGCTGGGATATAGTTTTCGCGGCGGGGGTGGGCCAGATACCCACAATGCGCGTGCGATGGGCCCAGCAGATCGCGGGCTCCGCCGCCGCCACCACCACCACCTGCCCACCATGCGGCTGCCCCTCGGAACGGCCATTACTGTCCGTTTCGGTGATATAACCGACGCCGCCAAGAAGGTATGGGTTGCTGCCCACCCAGGGGAGCCCGTGGCGGGTGTCACGCTGCGCGGCGTCGTCTGTGGCCACTCTGGCGCGTGGCATCGCGTCACTTTCGCCAAAGATCACCCTGAGATAGAGCGTGAGGTCAGCCTCAAGGCTGCCGCCCTCGTCCCCCCCGCCCCAGCAGCGGCCCCCGCGGAGCACAGGCGGGTGGGTCCGACCACCGTTGACTTGGAGGAGGTGCAGGCGGCCAACCAGCAGCTGCTGGATGCGTTTGCGGACGCCGATGCCGAGCCCGCTGGTGACTCCGCCGAACCCGACGAATATCCCGCGGCACCAACCCCTCGCCCCACCCCCACCGAGCTTCCGCCGCCTGACTGCGAACCCGCCTCTTGCTACCGCTGTCAGCGTGAGCAGGCCAGAGCGTACCCCCCACGTTCCGGCCACTACTGCCGCAACCACAGTGAGGCGGCGCAGGCGGGCGTGGCATGGCACTTCTGGCAGTGGTTCCCCCTCAGCGCGATGTCGCGCGCCGTCGATGCCATGAACCAGCGCCGCCACACCGAGAAGGGGGAGAGCAGTGTCGTCCCCTTCTCCCTGGCAGAGTTCAAGGTCTTCCTGGCGGTTCTACTCGCGATGACGCTTCACTCGACGGTGTCGCTGGAGGAGCTGTGGGACAACCCTGCAGTGCCCTCCATCAAGGCGATGCCCACCCGCTATGGCTTCGCTGCGCTGATGACACAGCGCCGCTTCAACGAGTGGCGCGCCTACTTTCGCTTCTGGGGCGACCCTGGGGACCTGCCTGACAGTCATTAGAGCGAGACATGCCAGGACTGGGTGATAGAGGAATCAGCAACGCCTCATTAGTGCTGTGGCAGGAGCGCGCATCAACTTCGCGTCACTGCAAAAGGAGTATGATGTTCCTGGCAAGCCTGGTGAGCGCTGCATGGTCTATGCCTCCGCCTGGCAGGATACCCAACCCATGCTCCTTGTGCATACATGCTGCAGTGATGCTATCACACCGCCTGTGGAGCGACTGAAGTCCAAGTACAAGGACGGCCGCGTACACAAGTACCGCTACGAGGTGGAGCAACGGGAGAGCCACGCCACCTATCGGCAGCACTTCAACGCGGTGGACATCAACAACAAGCTGAGTGTGGGCCCCCACTCTGTTGCCACTGGCTGGGGCCCCCGTAGTGCTGTGCTCCGGTTCTGGCTGCACACCGCTGCAGTGGCCGAATCCAACGCCTACCTGTGCTACACTTCTTTCACCAACAACAAGGACATGACGCGTCATGAGTGGAAGTGCGCCATGGTGGACGCGCTGGTTGCGGAGGGGAGGGCTGAGATGATGGGCTCTGCATCTGGCCTGCACAGCACCTCGCCTGTCCCCCGCAGCCGTGCAACTACCCGCAGCTCAAAGAGCTCTCATTGCAGTGCTCCTAGTCCCTTTGATACTGAGACAGGTGACGGACCCTCTGGAGTGCCCCGCGCGTTTGATGAGGGCTGGCGCACAAAAGGCACCAAGCGCACGGCTACAATGTACTCCGCTCCCAACCCTGAGAACACCCCCAGCAAGTTCAAGGATGGCAAAGAACGCGCCAAGCGTAGGCAGTGTGTGGAATGCCGCCGCAACCTGGTCCGTAGTATTTGCTCTGACTGCGGCGCCCCTGTGTGCTCATCCCTCTGCACCCGCCCATGCTTCGCCAGGCATGTTGCAGCCCACGTGCAGGCGGATGGATGGGCCAAGATTGGACCCGCCAACCCTCCCACCATCAACATCAACCGTGTACTGGACATGTAAACTCATCCCTCTGTGTAATCCTATCTTTCTGGGCATTGATGGTTATCATTATATGAGTGTCTTGCATTTTCAGAAATATTTTACGTATTTTTTTGCATTTTTCTGTCTTTTGTCGATAATTTATCGGCCGCCGTCGACCCCGACGATGGCCGCCACCCCGCCCACTGTACCAACATCCCATCTTCCATGGCCAATAGGGACCAAAAAGGCCGGGAATCATGGTGGTTTGGGTGCGGCACTCCCCCTGGGTGATAGAGGAATCAGCGCATAAAGTTTTTCGCTGAGATTATCGCCGAAATCTGGCCGATATCCCGATTTTAGGGTTTCCACATGACAGTCCAGAAACCCTGTTAGGGTTTGTACTCTCTACCGCAGCTAGAGAGATGAGTTAGCATCAACATACTGGAAGGACGAGGAAAAACGATTAAACCTTGAGTGTGATATGGCCGGTCGACGACATGTATCTGTTTAGTGAACCCGGGTACACCAATCTAGCGTTAGCCGGAAAGATAATAGCGGGTGCTGCGAATAGGTGTCTCCGTCGCACCCGCTATTATGGACATACCTACTGTACGCCCTAAGAGCCCTTTCCGCACACAGTTTACAGCCCCACTGGGACGTTATGTACTGCGCGATTATATTGCGACTTTTGCGCATTTTATTGCTGACCGGCAGTTTCCGTTTTTCCGGCGCCGCGGCGAGCACTAGCTGGCGGGTATCGCTGATTTTTGAAGCGCATACGCCAAGCGCGGCCAGCCAGGGGTTGCGACGCAAGAAAGGCGTAACATCACTCGCATGTTGTCAAAGTAGGGGGTAGAAATACCCTAGATAGCCCTAGACATACACCGCGTACATGCGATGTAACGCATTTCCATCTGGCAATATGTAGCATTTACATCTGGAAAGATGTAGCATTTCACCAATGCTAGATGTCAGGATTTAATGCGTATGTATCCACCATTCGCCATCGCAGTCATTGTGCTACTACTAGGGCCGGCTAGATCGAGGGAAGATGACGATAGCGACTATATGCCCACAAAGCAGCAATTGGTTTGGTGACATGCGGCTTGCAGTCTGCGCACGGATTGAGACCTCCCCGTTCATTACTTTTGAGTTTTGACGCCTATAGTAACTGTTCCAGTAGTGTTGTAGTGTGCAGTAGTGTAGTTGTGTGCGCAGCAGTAGCAGCAGCAGCGCTGACGACGTGCGGCGGGCGGCCGCTCTTGCATGAAGGCGTATTTTGCGGCACACAGCCAGATATGCGGCCCTCATACGTAGCGTCTGTAGTGCCTTGCCCACCTGCCTGCCGCCCGTAATAGTACTTTGCCTTCGCCAGACTCAACCATGTGTAACCAAACCCATATGTTAACAAAGAAAATCCAACCCCATCATCAGATATGCTGCTTGAACATTCGTTGTATGAAAAAAAATGTAGATTTACCATTCCCGTGGTTTCATGACTACGCTGGTAGCCTATAATTATCAGCTTCCAAGGTATCTCGATATGAGAGTACGAGTAGATGATTTATCCGACCATGACCTCGATATGAGGCATTGTAGCATTATTACTAACCAAGTGTTTCAGCAAGCTCCAGTTCTCACGCACACTTCGCTCAGCGCCAGCGCCAATCTCAAACATCCGCATATTGCATACCCATCAATGCTTGAAATCACAGCTTATTAATACTTCAGAGGCCCACAATGAATCCAGGCCGTATAACCCCAAGTTTAATGTATCATCTAAGATGTATTTACGTTCTTACATGGTTCAAATACAGCCCAGGAATATACATGTAGCAAGGGTAACAATCAACAGGCCAGGCACATCGTGCTGTGTACTACTGGAGACGTTTCATGCAGCTTTTAAAGTAAACCAACTTTATGGTATCGAACCAGCAACAATGACGATTAAGAAAGGGGCATGATTACAGGCTAGATTGGATGCCTGTATCACATACTTGTCGCGTACTTCCTTTCCGCAGGATTTGCGCAGCAACAGAAGAAAAAGCATGGAATGATCGCAATCGCACCAAAAGTAATCGCAGCAATGGCTACCCAGCTGTGACTGGTCACACAGCTTGAGGTTTCGACAACGCAGCCTACACAGTTGTTGTAAGCTGGAGTGTTGGCATCAAATCCATAGTCCGTGCAAACCTGCGCAGCGGCCTCTTCAATCAATTGTTTTGGCTTCGCTGGTCGAGTTGGTGCCACCTGACTCGAGCACTTCTTCTGCTTGGAGAAAAACTTGACACGGACTGTCTGGGCTTGATGAAGAGGAAGCGCAGCATGATATGCCGATCCCAAATCCAATCCAGCAGCATGCTCAAATCAAACCACGAGTGTCGAACATGAATGAAAATATCGCACGCGCTAGCTTCACAGCGAAGAGAGAAGGACGTCTGCGGCGGACCAGACCTTGGTAGGAAAGGAACATCAGCGTAGGCAGCTCCAGAGGTGTCGAGGAGGCGAAGGGTAGTCGGAAGGGGGGGGGGGGGGGGGGCTAGACTTACCAAGAGACACAGTGACAAAAAACGTCCAGAAGCACCAAGCAGTGCGGCTCCCAGTCGTCCCGCAGCCAAAGTAACTGCGGGTGCCGTAGTAAGGTAGCAAATGTTCAGCAACATGAAGTCAAGAGCGACACTCCTAAGCATCATAGACATAATGTCAGATAGGCGCAGAGACGGTGTGGGATTTGTATATGGCTTCGCACCACCCCATTCTCGCGCTGAATGCTTTCTGGGCCGCTGAGGTAGGAGGGGGGGGGGGCGACAGAAGCCCCTCGGTCCACTGCCGACAGACCACCTTACGTCGAGAAATGATGTGGTTGCAGACAAGATGTCCAAAGCGCTTGACAGCGGTCGTAATGCTAGCTCGGGTACACAGACAGGATGGTGCATGCTGACGGAGGTCGGGTGGAGTGTATGCTAACAATCGCAGCGCCAAACAATCAGAAGGCCCTACCGGTGCCGCGCACAGCTGGCAGTGACGCACTGATGGCACTGCTGGCGTATCGGGATCGTCGCGGCGAGTCGCGGCGACAATAATGACGGCCTTGTCGCAGGAAAAAGAGAAATGGGGTGGTGATGGTAAACTGTCGGCGCCGCACTGCATACTCCCCCCCACTCAACTCCACAGGTGTTGAGTCCAAGACGGAAGTGCGCGGCTGACGACATGAAGAAAAGATGATGATGACTGATGATTTGAAGATGGCTTGTAGGGTGGCAGCATATTATGCTACAGCGTCATCGGCGTAGTGGCGGCGCGCAGTCCGGGCATAGCCACTCCTCGCCAGGATGTAACTCTGCCTTGGCGTACGCCACATGCCACATGGCTTGGCACTTGTCACAGATGAGTCGTGGGGCTGCAATGCTGTCGCTGCCACAACCTTTGCATGCTGGCATGCCGCGGCCGTACCGCGCCGGCACAAGGTTGGACAAGTGGCACGGCGCGCAGTTGTCCATGTGCACTTGAATCTCGTTGCCATCGGATCCGGACAAACGCAGCCATCCGGACTCCAAGATCTCCACAACACGCAGGATGGTGCGGGCGGTACGGACGTCCAGGGTGTTGAGCGGGGGCTGCGCCACGTAGACGTAGCTGCCGATCTCGAAGCGGTGGCGCCGAGGCTGCACATCGCCGCGCCGAACCTTGCGGTAGCGTACCACATCGCGCTGTTGAGCTTGCAGCGCCCTCTCGAATGCCTTAGGCATGGCAGCCCTCAGCATATCAGCCCGCTGTGTGATTAGGTTGATGACTGCAATGTCGTTGTCCATGTCGACCGGCTCCTCCAGTAGCGCGCGAACCTGGTCCGGTGCCACATGATCACGGCCAAACAGAAGAAAGTACGGGCTGTAGCCGGTTGTTGCTTGCTTGCTGACACGATAGCCAAACTCGATCACTGGCATCCACGAGTGCCAAGAGGCAGTGCCGAGGGTTGGCACAACTTTCCGAAGTGCCACCTTCAAGACTTGAACGATGCGCTCGGCCATGCCATTGGCTTGGGGATGCCCTGGCGGAATGTCCACGGGCTGAATGCCATGGCGCTCCAACTGCTCGCGGAACGCGCCTTGGTATTCAGTGCCATTGTCTGTGACGACCTCCACTGGTGCTCCATAACGGGCCAACACGCGCTCATGGAACGCTTTGGCAGTCGTAGACGCCTCGAGGTCGCGGACAGGCACCAGCTCGATCCACTTGCTGAAGTGCTCCACGATGACGATCACGTACTTGTGGCCCTCGCTGCTAGTCGGCAGCGGTCCGGCTGAGTCCACGCTGAAGCGATAGAAGAGCCCAAACAGTGGCATGGGCTTGAGACGATCGTGCTTCTGGTTGAACGACGCTTTGACGCGATCGCAGGCGCGGCACTGCTTGACCATGGCGCCGACGTCTTTGTGCATGCCCGGCCATACAAAGTGGCGGGGCAACACTTGGTAAGTGCGGTCCCGGCCAAGGTGGCCGATGCTGGCGTGCACTCGGCGAATCGCGTCCGGTCGCTCTTCAGGCTTGGGCACCTCACGGGCAGTGTCTCCAGTGTGCAGCCACACCTTGTCGTTGTGCCAGCTGTACTTGGCGCAGCGGCGCACAAGCTGCTGCCACACCTCCACTGACACGTCGGCTGGCGTGGTCTCACCTCGCAGGTAAGAGATAGCCACTGGGCTGCTCCACACGTCCCGGGTAGGCCAATGAAGCTCCTGGCTAGCGTAGACACCTGCCGTGAAGGCCATTGCGATACACTGTGTTGCAAACGCTGCGTGTGCCGAGGGTAGCGCGGGCGTCCTTCCAAGGCACTTGCTGGGTGAGCAGCCACCAAACATAGCCGACGCATCCGCCATCGCGGCTGGCGACCTCCTCTGAGTGGCGATTGCAGTGGCGGTGCCGGCGGCTTCCGAGGTGGCCCTTACTGGCTCCGCTGGCATTGGACGCCGACTGAGCAAGTCCGGCACGGTGTTGTCCTTGCCCGGACGGTGCTTGATACTGAAGTCGTACTCCGCAAGGATGAGGCTCCACCTAGCAAGCTTGCCTCGCAGCCTTGCTGTCGTCCGCAGCCACTCCATGGCCTTGCAGTCAGTGATGAGCTGGAAGTGGTTGCCATACAGGTAGTAGCGGAAGCGTTGAACAGCCCACACGACTGCGCCGACCTCTCCCTCGTAGCTAGACAGGTCTGCCTCCACTGGGGTGTTCATGCGCGACGCAAAAGACACGGCATACTCCACGCCATTGTCGTCCACCTGCGAAAGGCACGCTCCTACTCCAGCTCGGGACCAATCGGTGTGCAGCACAAACGGGCGACGCCAATCAGGATGGCGCAGCACCGGCGCCGAAACCAGCATGGCCTTGATGGCGTCGAAGGATTGCTGCTCGGCTGCGCCCCATTTCCACGGCGCATCCTTCTTGGTCAACGCTGTCAAAGGTGCCTTCACAAGCGAGAAGCTCTCCAAGAAACGGCAGTAGTAGGTGGCCATCCCGAGGAAATGGCGCACATCACTGACATTCTTCGGCGCCGGAAGAGAGTTGATGGCCTCCACCTTGTCAGCCATAGGCTCCACGCCTGCGCCGCTGACAATATGACCAAGAAAGGTCACTCGTGACAGTCCGAGCCGTGTCTTGGGTGGAGAGACCTGCACTCCCCGGGCCTTGAGTCGATCAAACACAATGCGCACACGGCGCATGTGCTCCTGCTCATCGTCATGACTGAAAATCAGTACATCGTCCGCGAAGGCGACTGCGAAGTCCAAACCAGCGAGCGCTTGATCCACAACGCGCTGCCATGCTGCCACGCAGTTCTTGTGTCCGAAGGGCATGCGTTTGAAGGTTAGCAGCCGATTGCCTGCATGGAACGCGAGGCGTTGCTGCGCTGACAATCCATCGGGTCCGGACGGCTTATCCGACACTCGGCGCTGATGAAACGCCTTCGTGCAATCAGTCGCGGTGAATCGCGAAGCTCCCTCCATGCGCGTCATGAGCTCGTCCGCTGTCGGGCACGGGTATTGATCGCGGATGGTACGCTCGTTGAGCCCACGATAGTCCACCGCATAGCGAAGATCGGTCCAGGCGCCATGCTCGTCCTTCTTCGGCGCCACGATGACTGGTGCAGCATAAGGGCTCTCGATCTCGCCCACGATGCCTGCCTTCTCCAACTTCTTGACCCAATCGTTAGCCCACTCTTGCTCTCGATGGGCAAGGTGATACTGGCGCTTGAAGACTGGGTTGTAGTCGACCAGCTGGAAGTCATAGGGCTCGGCGTCAACGGCACGCAAGTCGTCCAGACCCCACGCGTACCAACCCGGGTCTGAGTCCATAAGTGCTGCGAAGCCCTCCTTGTCCTTCCAATCTGCCGATATCGCCCAGTGATGAGGCTGCTTGGAGTCCTTGGGGTTGATGAGCTTGCTCGTTACCTTCACCGTTGGTGATTCCTTACCGAGATGCTTCTCGTTGGCGTATGCGGCATAGCACTTCACGAGAGCTGCCTGGCTGCGTCGACTCCATCCGTCCGCTGCAGCTTTGTCGTCAACACCGTCCACATGTGATGTGGCCCACGCAAGACGCTCTTGCGCTCCACCAAAGACATCTGCCATCAGTCCAGCGCCAGCACGCGAACCGACGCCAGCGGCGACGAAGCACGCGGGGCCCAAAAGGGCTAGCCACATCAGAAGTGTCAACGCCGCGCTGACAGTCTTGCGTCCGGTAGCAGCTCTACCACGACGGGGTCTTGGTTTGGCAGCCTTGTGATCGCCGGCAACAACTCGGGCTGTGTGGTCAGCTGCCAACACACGGCGCCGAGCCTTGGCGACCTCCCGCTCCGTCGCTCGAGTCGCTTGGCGCTGCTCCTCCAGCCAACGGCGCCCCGCCTTGGTCACTCGCGCTGCTGTGCGTGGGTTGTCAGGAGGTTTCACTCTAGTACCTTGCTTGAGGGTAGCCATGTTGATGGCATGCTCCATCTCTGCCTCCACGGCGGCAGCCGTTGAGCGGCGGAGCTCGTGCTGTGCGGCGCGCAGCTCTTGCGTGTTGACCAAATGATCTTCAACTGCTGCGCCGGCAGGGGCGTCCTTCTCAATCGTTGCTGCACAAACAGCTTGCAGCATATGTTGATGTCTGCGCTCATGCGCATAGGCGACAGCACACCGGTTCATGACCGACACCGATGTCGGCGCACAAACATTTCCGATGGCAATCACCATCTCCTCCTCAGAAAAGCCTAGCTCCTGCCGGGTGTAGAAGCCAGCATAGTCTCTGTCGAGAAGGCACGCCTCACGCATGACGGCTGATGACGGACGGTATTGCGGCGGGTCAATGCCGACAACCTCCACCATTCCTGAGCCGGGCGCCCCCCCAGGTCGGAGGCGCTGCGTCCGCGTGTTGGGCGTGCTGACTGACTTGGGCGCATAAATCATGCGCCGACCGGCAACGTTGAGCCCCCCCAGCATTGTGCCTGGGCGTGTGGGCGTTGCCACTTGAGCGCGAAGCAGCCCACCGCTGCAACGCTCCACAATCTGCGCGTAGGTCTCGCGCGGCGGCCGCTCAAACTCGTGTTGCACAGCCTGGTAGTAGTGCTGAGTGAAGGTGTTGGTCCACCACAAAGCAGAGCGAAGAGAGGCGTCTCCGCATTTGTGGGCATGATGCGCGTTGGGCTCGCCAAAGACACGGGCCATGAAGTCGATGAACTCCTGCACCTCAGGGCTGCGCCGGCTCGGCGCGGCCGGTATCACGTTCTCGATAACGTATCCATACTGCGCGGGAGCAGCCCAGTACTCCTTGACGCCTCGTGCCTTGGCCAACATGCAGTTGAGCTCGCTCATCGCCTCTGCCAACGGGACTATCACTCCAGTACGCGCACCACGTAGTCCATGCTGAGTGCCCATCGATGACACGTCCTGGCAGGGCGGCTCAGCGCGTAGCTCGTCCAGCTCCGGCAGGTGCCTCAGGATGGCTGGTGCTGTGATGTGCTCCACGTCATGCTCCAACTCGTCGCTAAGAGCGAAGCACTTCTCGAACGCATTGCGAGGAAGTTGCACGGGCCACCGCTGATGCATCCACTCAAGCTGTCGCAGCAGGCGCTGCCGATGAGCCACGCTCCGGAGCATACGATCCACGATCTGTATCAGCTCATAGTGGTACCCGTCGACGAGGTTGGCGAACAACACCGACAGCATGCCAGCGAACAAGAAGAGCCCTTGCTTGGCGCGTCCCTCCTTGCCTCCGGTCCGGTCGAGGTCGATGATGTAGGTCAGCTCCGGCGTCGAATGCGGCACGGCGCGCACGAGCGCCAAACGCTCCAGTGTGTGGCCGCTCAAGTGCAGCCGTCCGGCAGCTTGACGCTGCGTCCGGAGCTCCCTCCAGCCCGGTATCTCGTCCTCATGTTCCCTCGATGGCATTGCAGTGCCATCCTCCAGCTCCTCATCGTCTGATGGGCAGTCCTGCTCCTACAGATTGTCGGCGCCGGGGCCCTCCGCGTGCAGGGCGTAACACGCGCCAGCGGCCAGTGGTTCGCTATCAAGCGTTGTTTCGACCTCCGGCTCCATCTGTGTCATGATGGTGAGCTCCACATAGACATCGTCATCATCGCTGGAGTCCTCCATCAGGTCCGGCAGCTCCTCGTAGACATCGTCATCATCGCTGGAGTCCTCCACCAGGCCCGGCAGCTCCTCATCGCTATCAGAGTCGGCGTCCATGGGACTGGCGCGCAGGGTGAAGCATGACGCAATGACGTTGGCAACATGGTCGGACACTTCCTCTACCCAACAGGGTACAAAGTCCTCCTCGTCATCTGAGTCGGCTACAAGCTCCGGTAGCTCAGCGTCGTCGTCCTGCTGCTCCAGCTGCACTGCAGCGTCGGTGCTCACGTTGTCCGGTTGCAGCTCGATCCGGCTGTTGAAGGAGAATGAAGAAGTCAGGTTGGCTGCGGCATCGGGCTCCTCCCCCCCCCCCAACTCCTGACGGCAGTCCGGGAGATGGGCCGTCCGATGCCAACACGGCCAGCGTTGCGTGCGGTAGCCTGCGCGGGACTTGGAGCTTGGGCATGTTGTGATGCTTCAGCGGCACATCGACGTGGCGGCTGCGATCGTGGGGATCTGGGCGGTATGAGGCAGTATGCCCCCCCCACATCGATGACCATGCCAAGGTGTGCCATGACGGATGTGCACAAGATGACATCTGGAAGATGATCGCCTTCAAGAATGGCGAACGATGGCTACTCAAACTTGCGCTCCCAATCAGTGTCCGGGTTGATCACGTAGGAGATGCGCCCCACAAGGCGCTGCATCTCCATCTTGCCGCCAATGCCTTGCATGGACACGGACTGCAGCGTGGCGTCCGCCTCGCCCGGCTTCATGCAATCCACCACGCGCCGGTGCACACCGCTGTAGTCGCAGCCGGTGTCTAACAAGGCCATCCGGATGCGCACGCCGCCGATGACGATGACTGTCAACTTGCAGTCCACGTAGAAAGCACTGTGGCGGTCATACTCCGGGTAGTCAGGGTATGCGCTGCGCTGCACCTCTCGCAGTTGCTGAAGTTCCGAAGATGTCGCTGACTGCGGGCGCCGAGACTCCAGAGGCTTGACGCCATGTTGCACCACGTCCACTGGATGAATGTTGGCTTGGGGCTCCGCTGATGGCGAGGACAGTGGCGGGACACTGACGCGTGGGAGAGACAGACCATAGACGCTCTGCACGGCTGCGGCAAAGACGCGCGTCAAGCCGAGGTGCGTGTAGTCAACCCAGGTGAGCCGCGCTGTCGCCTCGAAGCGTCGGACGGCTTGCTGAAGCACCGTCTCCCATGCTACGGCCATGTGGTCACGAGTTTCAAGTCCTCCACGCAGTGCAGTGTTGCGTGCCTCCAACCACCTTGCAGCATGCTCGGGTGTCATGTCCGATACTACAGCAACGGGTAGACCAGGGAACTTGGCGTGCTGTAGCGCTGTGCGCAGGTGCTGCAGGAGCTGCTGATTGCGGATGTCCAACATGTCCGAGGTGATCGCTCCTCCTCCACGGCGGCCTTCGTAGGACGCAGGAGCCTCCTGCTCGACTGCCGGCTCAAAACCTTGGGGCCGCTGCTTGGTGAGTTGCTCGCGTTGGGCGTCCCATCCGGGTTGGCGCATGCGAAGTTCGGGGTTCCGCGCCGATCCTGGAGGCAGCACTGCCGGGCGTCCACGCGGTCTTGGCACAGTCGACTCCGGCGTCCAGTCAGCCCCCACAGGTTGCGCACGACCTGGAGCTCCAAAGAAGACTTCACGCAGCTCACGCACGGGCAGCTCCACACACGACGCTCCATGTAGCAAAGTGCCGTGATCGTCGGTGTCAACGCAATCCAGAAAGGGGTCTGGCACCTCCACGGCCAAGCGCATGGTACCCGTAGCACCATGGGCAGCTTGAGACTTCTCGAGGATGCGAGAGAACATGGCCTCCAGGTTTGCCATTGTTGATGATGTCGCCGCTCCGTCAACATGGGCGTCGTGTCGCCCAGTGAGCATGTGTCCGGCTTTCCTCGCCAAGTCCATCTCGAGCTTGGACAGTCCGGTCTCCACGTCCATAGCCCATCCGCGTTGCTGTCCATAGGCAAGGCGGCGCTCTCGCTCCCGCTGGTTGCGCTTCAGTCGTGCGATGAGCGTAGGGTCAGTGATTGGCTTGTCGCACTCAGTAAAGTTATGAGCGCCGTCGCACCCAGCGTTCCAGCACGGTCCTCGTCCGCCTCTGGGTGCGCCTCCATCGCCGCGTCCACCGCCATGACCACCACGGCCACCTCGGCCTGCGCCTCGGCCGCCTCCACGGCCGCCACGGCCACAAGCGGCGTCGTTGACATACATGGTTGAGCCGAACTTGTTGGCACACTCTCGGTAGTTGGCTCCGTGAAAGATGTCACGTCCACGCGCCTTTGTGCATGCCTCGCACAACGGGCGGATCTGGTGGGTGTCCTTCACGACGACGAGCTGCGCTCGCACACGACGTCCGTTGACCATGGTCCATGTGATGACCGGTTCTTGAGTGCTGGTGCCGTGCTGCCGTCCTCCACCAGCTGCCGGCGCCGATGCTCCAGTCAGATACTCTGCGAAGTGTTGGGCAGCCGTCAAGGCCTCCGCCATTCGAATCTCATCCTTCCTCACGATGTCCTCATAGCGCTCCACCTCCGCAGCTAGCTCGTCCAAGCGGTCCTCATGAGACTGACGTAGAACAGCGATGTCCTTGAGCTGGTGGAAGCCAGCGTCGAGGGACTGCTTGAGCGCCGGAATAGAGCGCCACACAGAGGTCATGACGTCGAACGCTTTCTGGTTGACCTTGTCCCACGTGAGGTCTGGTAGATGCGCCTTGAGCTCGCGAAGAGTCATCGCCAAGCTGGCAGGGGTCTCGCGGAAGCCCTCACGGGTGTAGGCGTCGTACCTAGTGCGCATCTTCGGCGCCTCATTGAACTTGGTCTCAAAGAGCTCCACGCAGCGTCGATAGCGGAACTCGTGAAAGGCGTCCGCATCCTCGCGCGATGGCACTCTAATGCGTCCAGATGCAGGGTCGAAGCGAAGAGTTCGTTGTTGATAGCGTAGAGTGTCCTTCTGCCATTGATCGATGATGGGCCTGGTGACGGCGTTGATCTCGACATACTCGTGAAGAAGCTGAAGGGAGTCTGCTGGGTTGAACACCCACTCCGGTCCGGTGCTCTCGCCCTCCGATGAACCAGCTCCGTCAGCCCTCGGGGCTGATCTTGGTGGCGCCTTGGTAAGCGCGTATGGCACCAAGACGTTGGCGTTGAATGAACTGAACCACTCCGTCCATATTGAGATAGCGCCGTCGAAGCGCTCATGGCGTGGTGTTGTCTCCTTGCGTAGACCACCGGTGATTGTCCGCGCGTCTTCTCGCTCCTCGTAGATGCGCTCCTCCGCTGCACTCAGGTCACCCATGATCTGATTGGGCGTGTAGTGCTGACTTCCAGGTGGTCGTCGTCTTGATGGTGTTCCAGATCCTACGGCGCTGGGGTCTCCACCGCGCTGCGCCATGGCGTCACGGAGCGCTTGACGCAAGACGCGCTCCGGCTCCGATAAGGGTGCTGCCACAGGTGCTCCGGTACTCCTCGTGAAGCGTCGTCTGAGTTGGCGCGGGCTCTCTCCCTCTGACATGCGCCTTGCTCAGTGACCGTTCCCCCCCCCCCCCCCCCCCCCCCCCAATTGGCGCGCGGAAGTCAGGACTGAACAGGTTGATGAAGCGGTTGCCGACGAACGCGCTCCAGGCTGAGGTAACCACCACACGCGGCTCCTCTCAGCTCGTTGCACGCGTTGTAGGTGTAGGCGAAGGTGTAGGTGTAGGTGTAGGCATCTGTTGTTGCGCCCTTTTGGGTGCATGACGAGTAGACATAAAAGCAGCCAGAACAGCTGAGCCTGCCATCTTCCAGTTTTCGCTGCGTTCCACGCAGCGATGTAAAAACTGTATCGTAACCAGTTGCGAGCAAGGTCACCCCAGGTTGTTCAAGACCACACCCGGCTCACCACCCGAGTGTGATATTCTCGTCCGTACGTCCGTGCGTTACCATGCCAGATGGAGAAGAACCCGTCGCCGAGCCGACGTTGGAGTCGCTGAACGCAGATATGAGGGCCCAGTCTTCATTACTGCGAGAGTTGGCTACAACAGTGGCACAATTGACGGCTCGTGATCGCGTTGTTGATGGGGAAGGGGCACATGGCTCCGGCTCCGGGCAGCGCTTCGCGGGACAGCCGACAGGCAGCGGGGGAGCCGCGGAGCGCCCCGACTTGCTAGAGCTAGCCTAGAGCGGCCGTGTCGGAGCAAAATCCGTGAGTGCCGAGGACGACTACCTTGCGGTGCCAGAGCTACTGCAGAGAGCAGAGTCTGGTTACGAGGCCGTTCGACCGGTCAGCCGAGTGCCTGGACTCTTCCCCCTGAGCACCGACCTAACGAACGAGTACCTCAAGCAGGACGACCGGCGTCTGCCGGCCCAGGAGGAGTATTTGTGGATGTCGTGCTTCGGGGCCCACATGGCCGCACTTTTCGTAGCTCTCGACGAGGTGCTACCTTACGTCCCTACCGCTAACCAGGACTTCACTCCCTACCTCGCGAGAGCTCGGAATCACGCCGAGGCCATCGACAAGGCGTTTCGTTTTCGTCTGGCTTTCCTGCGGAGGCTAAATGAGATCAAGCGTGTGCACGGTGACCAAGGTGTTCTGGACGTGCTGCGAGCCCAACATTTTCAGCCTGATTCGGAGCATCTGGGTTCCGCGATTTTTGGGGACCTCATGAAGGACTACGAGCGTCGTGTCTTCGAGGTGACCGTTGCCACCAGCGCAAAGGCAACCGCTACTGCCCGAGTAGCAGCTGCAGCTGCAGGTCGCGGGCGTGGGCGAGGACGTGGCGGCGGGCGTGGACGTGGCCGCGAAGGTGAGCACGAGTGACGGTGTAGGGCGCCTTTCGCTGGAGCTGCTGGAGCTTTGCGAGGCCACCTTTCGGTGACCGCCGCAAGACGCACCCTTGCAGCGCAACGGCGAGATGAGCGCCCTGTGTCGGGACCTGACCCCCCCACCTTGCAGACTTCACTTAGACCTTCCTCGGTGCGGCGCTTCTTACAGCTACAGCCGAGTGCGGCTCAACCATCCGCACACTTGCACATGGCGGCTCAACCAACCGCCTTTCTTACCACCCCATCTCTGCGTCCGTTGGTTGTTACACTACGTGTCACAATTGGTTCGCAACGACCAAGTTTCGCGCGTGTACGTTATGCACGTGACAGGCGCTACGAGCGCGAAGGGCGCGCGGGGCGGCCCTCTTACCTGAACCTAGCCCCGCAAACCCGTACTGAAGCTACTGCAAACCCGTCCAGCAGCTACCGGCCAACCGCCGGAAACCTAACCGCTGCTGCCGAGTACTTTGCGAACAGTAGTCGTACTGGTGGAACTCTGTCGGTAAAACGACGCACGTACGTAATTGACGAGCCCGCAGCTGTCGCTCCGTGGGCTGCGTCACTGCGATCCCGGCTGCAGGATGCGTTCGGCTCGGACGAGCTGGGCCAGCGGACGCTCGACCTGCTCTCAAACTCCCTCAGCGCTCAGACACTCAAGAGCTACGCCGGCAGACTGTCTCAGTTCGCGGAGTTCTGCCACGACTCTGAGAACATCAGTCCGCTGGAGGCGACTACTTCTACTGTTGTTCGGTATGTTGCCTGGATCGGGGAGCGAGGGCACATCGCAGCTAAGTCGCTGCAACCCTACCTGTCCGCAATCAACACGTTCTTCGAGCTGCACAACCTCGTCCCAATCGCCAAGGACAGTCTACACCGAACTTCAGCAAGGCGTGGGCTGATGCTGCGTCAGCGCCGGCTGGACGCTGCCCCTTTGCGTGTCCCTCTGCCTGCGGATGTAGCCTACCGCTTCGTCATAAAGGCCGAGCTAATTGTGTCTGCTCCTTACCCCGAGTACCACCTCGACTTCCGAGCCCTCTTGGCCTCGGTTGTCAACTTCATGTTCTTCGCCAGGGGCCTTACTGGCGTCTCCTGTCGAGTGCGAGATGTGCATGTCGACACCTACAACATCACCTTGCAAGTGTACCGCGAGAAGGGTCGCGCTGGCCGACGGGGACCCGACGACCTACGCGTACTTCTCCTTCCGGTGTCCGAGCACCCTCGAGTGGCACGTCTCCTGCACCACTTCATCGACAACGTCCAATATGTCCCCCTGGTTACTGTTGGCTTGGCTACATCAAACTTCTGGGCTGTCACTGCGGCCGAGCACTCAAAACCTTGGACTGCGGCTACAATGTCAGACTGGCTGTCTGCAGCCATCAGTCTAGTCAACGCTGCCCCCCCTGCTGGCACTTCCTGGACTTCACACAGTCTTCGCAAGGGCGCAGCCTCTGCAGCGAACGCCATCGGAGTGCCATTGTCCCACATTCGCTACCAAGGCGGTTGGGCCACTAACTCTGACGTCGTTCTGGACTACATCGACCCCAACGTTCTTCCTTCACCTGGCGCATGGTTCTTCTTTGGACACATCGCCCCCCTCCGCCACTTCCAAGTCCAACAAGACTCCGCAGCGGTGGCCTTCCCAGTGCCTCCTTCATGACTTGGCGCTACCTCTTCTCCGTCAATCCACCGCTCTCTCCGTTCGCTCAAGACTGGCAAAACCAGACTCAACTTTGAAATGATCTAAACTACTTTATGGGGTTTCCCTCCTTGACCTAACCGCTTTTTAGATACAAGTGCTGCTCAGTGGTACGGGAACTAGGCATCTGTTGTTGCGCCCTTTTGGGTGCAGCACGAGTAGACATAAAAGCAGCCAGAACAGCTGAGCCTGCCATCTTCCAGTTTTCGCTGCGTTCCACGCAGCGCCCCCGTGACTCCGTTTTCCCTCCACGCTTTCGCTAAACCATCCTGCCAATTTCGGCTCCTGACCATGTAAAACAGCCTGCGCAACCTTTTTGGCAAAACCAGACTCAACTTTGAAATACAGTAGGCGGATGCGGGATATGCGCTTTTATTATTGGGCGGCGGCGGCTTGCGCTGTTGATCTTTTGGTACGGGTACTGCTTGTAGTAGTGTTGTTATTGGCCTTTTTGTAATTCACATCAATAGTGTCAACTATGAGTCTATGACCCGCGCGTCGTACCGTACCGGTCAGAGCAGTCGCTACCGGTCGCTACTCGTACTTGTGCGCAGGGAGAGAAGCAAGTCGCTTAGCAGTTGCAGGCGTTCCTCGCCCAGCGCACTTCGTCGCCCTGGAAGGCCTGGAATATCGCCGGCTCTGTTGGTAAGAACCGGAGGTAGGCTGCCTCGCCGACCACATTTGCTGTCTGTTTGTTGTGCCGATAGCGTCACAGTCGGTCCTGCAGTCGTCGCTACAAGCACGCCGTCGCGTTCACACCGTTTGTGTACGCTGGGGTGGTGCACGTTACAGGAACAGATAGCAGCTCGTAGAGCCCCGCCGCACTAACAGCCCAGTGGCATCCGTCCGCCGTTGCACTTCGCGCAGGACCACAGCCCTTCGCGGGAATCTCATCAGTCTCTTACCTCGCCGCGGCCTTCGCAATCATGGCCAGGTATTCCGTTCAGATGTTTCTGCGTGAGTGTCGTCGTTTCACAAATGAATATTTCCCCGATCGTCGCCACCCGATCATGGCCCGATCATGAGATCATCCGCCGCGCCGCGATCGGGCGGGGTGCGGGCCGCGACGGCGGGCACCTTCCCGCCCCTCTGACGCCCCCGCCGTGTGCATGTGTGCCGTACACCCAGCTTCTTCGAGCAGACCGCCACCACGCCAGCGACCTCAAAGACCGAACCCGGCCAGGAGGTCTCTCTCGGCAAGTATGCCGGCAAGGTCGTCCTGGTCGAGAACGTCGCGACCCTCTGAGGCACGACCACAAGGTGCGCCACCGCGCGGGAGGAGCCGGTTCTCTGACAAATTTACACCTTTAATCTCTAAGCGCGCGAGCCGTCAGCCTGGCGTGCCGTTGGTATCCGTAGATTCCGGATTTCCGGCGCAGTTTTATGTGTGTGGCACGCGCACTACGGGTAGTCGCGCTGGCGAAAATACTATCTCCCCCCCCCCCCCCCCCCCCCCCCCCCGCCCCCTCGGGCTGTCAGCCTCCCTATCCCTCCACAACTACCCGCACCGCGGCCTTAGTCCCTCGGCGTGTCTGTACTATGGGGATAGGTAGTCGGTACGAGTAGTCGCTACCAGTAATCGCATGCCGCTGCGAACCCTAATATGCGCAGGTCCGTCTCCCAAACCGGTGCGTGGCAGCGCGCCCATCCGCTTGGGCGCCGCGACCTCAGAGATGTCGCATCGTGCGCAGGGATTTCACGCAGATGAATTCCCTTGTGGAGACTTTTGGCGAGAAGCTGGCGGTGCTGGGCTTCCCTTGCAACCAGGTGCAAACCGGTCTCACTCACTCAGCATGCATGTAGGTGTGCCGGTATACTGGTACTCTGTATATGTGTGTATGTATATTATTTATGTATGTAGCAGTAGCGTCTATGTATGACCAGTCTGCATGTACTGTATGTGTTTGACAACAACCATGCACGTGGAACAGTGAGTGAGGGAGGGAGCTGACAACGCTTGGCGCCGACGCTCCGCCTGCAGTTCGGGAAGCAGCAGAACAACACCGACTGGGAGACTCTGGACATGATGAAGCACATCCGCCCCGGCGGCGGCTTTGAGCCCAAGTTTGACCTGTTCACGTGTGCCAACGTGAACGGCGCGGACGCCATTCCGCTGTTCAAGTTCCTGAAGGTAAGCGCGGCGCTTCAGCCCCCCCCCCCCCCCCCCCCCCTTGCGTGCCCCTTCCTCCTCGTCTCCCTGTCTTGTCATTCCAGCTGTTGCCGTGTTGTTGAGGGCCGCCGTCCAGTGCCTCATCTCTATCCATCTCCCCACCCCCCAGGCTGCCCTGCCAACCCCTGTGGATGACTGCGGCGGGCTCGGCGGTGACTACATCATCGGCGAGGTAGCATCGCCACGGCCTCTCCTGCCCCACAATGCCAATGGAAACCCTTAGCATTGTGTGTGCATTTATATATGAATAATAATATATATGATACATTATATTTATCATTGTTATAGACCTGCTGCTGTACTCTGCTCAAGCCGAGCTGCCCTCAGGGCCCGCCACGTGGTTGCACCTGGTGACTTGCTGTCTGCTGGCTGCCGGCCGATACCTCCTTGACGTCCAAGCCTTCTCCCTCCCGGTCTACCGCGCACCTTCAACCTGGTCGATGTTTCCTCTCCTGTTGGGCGGAGAGGAAACCCCCCTTGTTTGCCCCGGCCTCTAAACACCTGGCCGTTTTGGGATGCGGTGCTTAGGCCACCTGGAGCCCCGTGCTGAGGAGCGACATCGGCTGGAACTTTGAGAAGTTTCTGATCAACCAGAACGGCAAGCCCGTCGCGCGCTTCTCCAAGAAGTTCCTCACCTCGGACATCGCGCCCTACATCCAGAAGCTGCTGGAGGAGGGTCCCGACGCGCAGCTCTAGGCGCGCCTGCCGTCCCTGCCAGTGATCTCATTGCTCCGCGCGGGTGACAGTGACTTCTGGGGGAGATGCCGGACGACCAGCTTTCGTAATGGACAGTCCGCATGCCATGACACTCTGCTGGCGAACTGGCTCCGCGCCAGCCGGCAGGGTTGATCCCACCCCCGGGGTTGTCTTCTTCTCAAGTCACCGGCGCTCCACCGCTTGTAATCACTGGAACGTATAGCTTGGCAGCGACGGCGGGAAGGGGGGGGGGGGGGGGGGATGCAATCATGGCCCAGGAGACATCACATCCACATCGATGCTTTGGCGGTGATGCGATGCAAGTCGACAGTTAAGGGGCCGCATCAAGAGTCACGGCCTGAACATAAAGAGCATTGGTGATGCTGATCTGCAGGGGGATGCAGGGGCGGGGGCCGAGGGGGGGGGGTGGGAGAGGGGGGGGGAGGGGGATCCCTCCGCGCTAGGTGGATTGAGGCGCTGTGCCCCTCGCACCTTTCGTATCGCAAACTGGTGGATAGAGGCCCATGGCCGGGGCCATGGTGCTGTAGGAGGGGCTTGGCTCGCGAGGAATCACTATGCTGGCTGCTGGGAGGGGCGGACCAGGGATTTGCCCTTTAGAGGACTCAATGTTACGTGCAATGCCGCCTTAAGAGGGCGTCAGCCCCTATGCTGGTTCATGAATGTCGGGCCGTAAGACAGCCGGCATGTTTAGCTTAAACCACCCAACATGAACAAAGTTGTGAGAAATATAAAATTTCAAAGCATTGAGAAAAAAATCATTCTACAGGCCAAGATCGTACTACCCGTCCCATAAAATGATGATCTCATTTGAACTTGGGCTCCCATTATTGATGCACATGGTGTGCATGTGGTGATGCACATGTGCATTGGCTGAACAGCCAATATTGTTACCAGATATTGATCTGTCTGATCTGCAGCGGCGCTACCTCGGTCTGTCAGCTCAAGACTGATGTGCCGGTG